>JASAND010016027.1:0-49620 GCA_030248195.1 Trissonchulus latispiculum
TGATTCAAACATTAAAGATGAATATCAATGGAGAATATCTAGTCGGGAATCAGATCACTTCAACAACCATCTTGCAGCAATACCCGAACTTGTTTTCCGAAGAATTTCAAAAAATCAAAGGTTTCAATATCGCATTAAAATCTTTCCAGACGCACAACCTGTGATCCAAAGTCACAGAAGCGTTCCTTATGCATTAAAACAGAAAGTGGAGGAAGAACTGATCCAGTTAGAAAAAGATGGTGTTATAGAAAAAATCCAAACTTCAGAATGGTTACACCCAATGGTTGCCGTTCTGAAGCCGAATGGAAAAATCAGAATATGCTGCAATCTGAGGAAGCTGAACGATGTAATCATACCTGACAAATTTCCCCTCCCAAAGATTGATGAAGCTTTCACAGGTTTAGCCGGCGGCAAGATCTTTACCAAGATTGATCTTAAAAAGGCTTATTTTCAACTAGAACTGTCAGAGGACTGTCGTTCGTTAACTGCCTTTAGCACGGAATCCGGAATTTACCAGTATCGCAGATTACCGATGGGAATGAAGAATTCGGCTTCTGCATTCCAAAGAATGATGCAATCCATTCTTCAGGGGATCACTGGAGTCATCGTCTACCAAGATGACATTATTATTGCTGGTTCTACGCAGTCGGAGCACGATGAACGGGTTCATGAAGTCCTGCGTCGGTTGGACTATCACAACGTCAGTCTAGAAATTTCGAAACTTGCTCTGTCTCAAACTGAAATTGAATGCTAATGGGACACAGTTTGAGTGCTGCTGGTTGAAAGCCTAACAGTTAAAATCTCGATGCTATCCTCAACGCTCCATGCCCAAAGGATCTGCCGACACGAAGGACCTTCTTGGGTATGTGTTCCTATTACCTAAAGTTTGTGCCGAACTTTGCTACCATCAGTGAACCTCTGAGAATGCTGACGAGAACCACTACCAGTACAGGTTTTGAGTGGAAGGAACCTCAACAAAGTGCATTCACGAAGATTAAAGAATTGATAAAGAAATCACCGATATTGGCCTTATATGATCCGGATTTACCAACGATGGTTACTACTGACGCCTCCGGTTACGGTTTAGGAGCAGTTCTTTCCCAGTTGCATGGTACCGAAGAAAAGACCGTGGCCTTTGCGTCTTGCACCCTTTCTGCAGGCGAGAGAAGGTACTCAACATCTGAACGGGAGGCCTTAGCTTGCATATGGGCTTGTGAGAAATGGCATGTCTACCTATGGGGAAAACAGTTTACTTTGAGAACAGATCATCGAGCCCTAACCACCTTGCTTGATACCAATGGCACGGGTCACAAACCAATGCGCATCTCTCGGTGGCATGCCCGTCTGCTGAACTACACATACAAGATTGAATACAAACCAGGATCAGACAACACAACCGCTGATTGCCTTTCGCGCCTACCAGTACCTGAAGCTCAGCGAATAGAGGATAACGAAATCGCCATTTCCTATATAAAGTCAATACCAGCTGTGCCTTTCAAGGAGATAATCAACGCCACTAAAGAAGACTTAATTCTGCAGTCCGTGATCAGATTCACCATTGATGGCTGGCCGTGTTTAAAACAACTAAAACCTGAAGAGAAACCGTACTTCCTCATCCGTGAAGAATTATTTGTACTACATGAATGTCTTTTCCGTGCACCCTGTAGAGTCATCATACCTGAAGCTCTGCAGTCCCGAGTGCTGAACCTAGCCCACGAAGGTCATAGAGGTATAACTAAGACTAAGCAAGTCCTTAGGAGCGCCTACGGGTGGCCATGGTTAGACGACGATGTTGCAGCGCTGGTGAAAGACTGTAGTGCCTGCCAGATGTGTGACAAAACAGCAATCAAACAAAGACCGGTCACTCACCCAATTCCTTGCCCAGACTACCCTTGGCAAAGAATTGGCATCGACGTAATGGGCCGTTTCAGATCGCACCATCTAATACACCATACCTTCTGGTCATAGTTGACCATTACTCAAAATGGGAAGAAGTGGCCATTTGCGGGAAGACGGACACCAGGTCGGTGATTGGATTTTTGGACCATCAGTTTGCCCGTTATGGGTTGCCGGAGCAGCTGATTTCGGATAATGGACCAGAATTTGTAAGTGAAGAGTTTGCAGATTATATGAAGCAGAACGACATTAAACATACCCGAACAGCTGTATACAATCCCCAGTGCAACGGCGCAGTGGAAAGGTTTAACAGAGAACTGAAGGCGAAGATCACTGCTTCTTACACGAACTCTAAACCATGGAATCAACTGCTGACCGCGATCTTAGCTACGCATAGAATGACACCACACCGCGCCACGGGTAGCTCTCCCGCTGAACTGTTTCTTCGGCGATCTGTTAGGACCAAAGTAAACAGTCCTGTGTTTAATTTTCAAGAGTTTGATAGCTCTCATGATGTGAAAAGTGAGATGTCCAATTACCAAGCGAAGTGGCCCCAACCGATTTCCAAACAACGGCAGTTCATTAAATTGGGTGATTGGGTCCGACATTTATTACCTTCTTCCATCAAAGGGAAGTCCAAATATTCTCAGCCGCTCAGTGTTTTAGTCTTTTAACAGTTTTCTTTTGGAAAATGGCAAGATTTGGAATACAAGAAAATTGGTTAAATTCTTGGGCAACCCTATCACGATTAAGGACGATAACAACTGTTGGCATCTAGGAGAATTTCCGGACAACGCGGTTGCCATTGGAAACCGCCCAATTCCAGTTGGTGAACAAGTTCAAGCCTTGCCGCCACGACAACCGGAAGAAGTTCAAGGAAGACCCGTTAGATACAGACAACCTCCTCTCCGTTACAACCCTGCAGCTGACACTTTCTTCCGTCAGAGTTATTGGGACTGAACACTTAACAAAGAGGAGAATGTTGTGACTATCCGAATTAAATGAAAAACTGAAAAATGAAAATATAAGAGGTTTTATATCCCTTGCTATACCATGTATGTAATGAGTGGTTTGATATGTATCAGAGATGCCTAGTGTGTCTTGCCTAATCTAAGTTCCATATTATCTTGGAATCTACCAGTCTTTTGAGGATACTTTAATATATTACAGTGATCTGAGATACTATCACTAGAGGCTAACGTAGAATAATGTTAGGTAGTCCGTTCTTCCTCTTAAACCGGATTTATAATGATGGCTGTGGCTTTTTGACAGTTGGTGGACAGGACCTTCTTCTTTGCTGAAAGTGACCTCGTCAATCTGCCGTCCGTTGTTTTTTCAGGGATCGATCAAGTTGTTTTAAATGTTGACCCATGTGTTCAACGCACATCCACGTTTTGCATTTGGTGTAATGTGGACCAGCCATTAGCTCCTTCCGTTAACTAAATTAGATTACCTAAAGTTAAAATAAAGCTATGGTGGATGTGCTAGAAATTTTAAACATAGCGTCTTTTCACATCTCCGCATGAGTTATCAAAATTTATCTCCGCATGAGTTATCAAAATTTATCATCACTGCTCTGAGTAGAACAAGAATGTGTTAATATACTGAAGTACTAGCCATCACTTTGCGCATTTTGCAAAAGGATAAGTCGTTCTACCCAATCTCGAAAGTTGCTGATGATGTCCAATTTTTATGTCTTTCGGTTTGCATAGCGAGCTATTCATTACCCACACGTCCCAGTTAAGATGGACATGAGCCTAAGCAATGAGTTCAACATTTCAACTAGTTCAACACAGTTCAACTATCAGACATTTCACGGGTCGGTGTGTCTTAGTGGAAGCTGCTAATCCATGAATGAAATTACAAAACAAATGTTCATTTAAGCTTTAGTTAAGAAGGTAACAAACGGTGGTACAAATCACGGACTTATGATGAAGAATGGACAACTTCTGGAATACGAAGAGCAGAATGGTCTCCTAACCTATATGTACCCCAAAACAATCGTTCTTCTAGATAATGTCTCCCCAAAGCCTCTTCTAATTTAAAAGGTACCAGGCACTTGCTCAAATTTTTTGGCTACACGAAAATTTATTAGCTTGGTTACAATGCTAAAAGCATAACAGCACAATCTCCTTAACATAAATTTCCTTCTTTAGTAGGGTTGGATGATTTATACTTTAAAGAAAACGTTTGTTTTATGTTGGTGAAGAGTTTGATAAATTGATTTCTCCAGTTATGAAATTTTTATAGTAATGTAAAATTAACTTAAGAAACCATTAACGTAGTGTATTAACTTTTGCGCACTAATTCAAAACAAATTTCTAAATATCTGAGAACACTGATTAAATTGATATAAATTCTATGTTTCTTATTTTGCTTGTTTTAATTTAGAATGACTGCTGATCAGACTCAAGTCACAGATTCTACAGCGCGCACTTCATCTTTTGAAAACTTGGACAACTCTGCAACTACGCTATTAGATCGATTTGCTGGAAATAACAAATATGGGCTTCGTAGAAAAGTTATGAATATTGTAGAAGAGCTTTTTAAAAAGAAGTTGGAATATGGCTGCACCCGGACACTAATGCAGCTGCAATTCCTTAACTATCCCTTAACTGCAACGGGAGTTGAAATCCTTTATCCAGGGCGTAGAGTATCTTCTCGAAAGCGTTTGAAACACCTGTGGACCTCTAAGATTGCCAACCTTTCTGGTTGCCTAAAGGACTACTAAAGCCTGAAAAAGTAGCGTAGTAAAGTAAGGTTGTTGCGGTGGTTGCAGTGACAGACTAGAAAACAAAGTGTTTGGTATATGGAAGAGGATATCACTTAATAACAGGACTATAAAGGCATTTGTATCCGTTAATCCTAGATCGAATGGAGCGAGAAGCAGCAGCGGATTTTCTAATCAAACCCAAGCAACTCCGTACATACAGGCGAAGACGTAGTTTATCCACCACCCGGCCAGCTCTATTTCCCTTAACATCCTAAGTTATTATTTGTTGGAATATGTTTATAAACTATTACATTACAAGTCGTGAAATGAAAAATGCTAATATTTTACAGGGAGAAAATCCGCATAAGCTTTTGTACGCATCAGGTTTATTATGAGTACTCACGACCAGCGATTTGAAATCAAGTGACATAATTTTAACCAAACTGGGGCTTATGTCGATCTAAGTAAGGGCAAACACAAACGACAAGTGTTTATTAATGTTTGGTATATCGATTTCAGGTACAAATATTGATAACGCTGTGTATGTTTGTTATATATTTTCAGTTAATAAAGGCTGAATTTGTTGACATTTGTGGTGTTTTAACGTTTGAAGCCCAGCATAGATTAACATAGGGTGGGTCCTGGGGGATGGTACCCAGAAAATTTTGAGGAGCGTGTACTTTGAACTGAAATTCGGATTTGAGGGGCATGTACCTCAAAAATAAGTTAGTGAGATTTTTCGATTTCGAGATTTCAAAAATTTGCAACAAACTCTTCAATTTTTCAGAAAAATGTTAAAAATTTCGATGGATTTTAACAAAAAAGTAAAAGGTTTAGCAAAAAATTCCAGAACAGTTTTTGAAATTTTAGTGTAAAACTAAGTTTTTCCGTCCGCTTTTAGGTACCCCTTGGATATTGTTTTCGCTACCCCTTGCCACCGACGGCGGTAGGGTTTGTACCTTGTCCGGGTTGAAGAGGGGGTGCTTGGATTCCCCCAGATCCCCACCGCATTAATCTATTGTCACCAGTAACCAGTCTTTAATAATCGTATAGTATTCCATCCAAAGACTGGTTTAATTTGAAAATAACTATTGAGACTTTCACTGTTTTTACGTTAAATCCACTTGTAGTTTAAGGACTTGGTGATGATGCACTTCATAGCAACTTTTGGAAACCCTGTGGAATCGGTTTGTGATATTATTCAAAAAGAACCAGTTAAATCTACAGCTACTGTAGTTAAGTGTATAGTTATAAAGGATACTTCGCAGTTAGAACATCTGGAGTAAGCATTTACTGCTAGAATAATAAAGATCATTCAAACTTGTCACTTACAGTACTTCCTGTCTTCTGCAAAGATCATAAATAACTAGTGAACTTTAGTGTACATTTGTATTTTATTGTCATTGCGCTATGGGTTTTACCACTATCACAGTTCCGCTCCAAACAGAAAAAGTTCTCCATGAAAAGATAAAAACTGAAAAATCGCAGAACCTGCCCAAGTGCTCTTGCTTTAAGCTTCTTCTGCCCAAGACTTCTTAAAGAAAGCGGCTCAAAATGACCAATTTTTACATTTTTGGGTGCCATTTTTTACTGAGAGCACCTCGAGAGATGGGACTACCACCAATCGATAGAGAATTAAATTCTCTACATTTTAGAATTCAGCATCGTTGGGTCGCCGATGCACCCAGAAAAGTTTTAAGCCGTCAAAGTCGGACAAAGTACGAATTTCTGCTAAACTTTATTGCAAAAAACCAATACATTTATTTCCAGGTGCAAGACTTGATTCTGAGAGGGATCAACTATATGTTAATGTAATCCGCATAACCTTCCCTATCGCCCGGTGGAACTGCTTTGCCCCCAACTAATTACAACCGATGTTGCAATCGTTTAAAATAAACACAGAAACACAGCACACAATTTGCCGAATCATCCATTTCGTCAAAGGGCAGCCGGGGCTTTATTTCGTTAGCGACTATTGAACTTATTACTCCACATTTTAGTGCGAGTGTTTGAGAAAAAAGAGCACGTGATCAAAACGCCGTTGTGCAACCGGTGGATGCTCTTTGGAACAGATGCCAAAAATCACCATTTGTGCCAAATGGCCTCAGCGGGCTAAAAGGGTTAAACATAACATCTAAACAGACACTGTTGTAACATGAAACTGGATAACAAATTTGTGCCAGCACTTGATATTTCATGACTGGTTCACAAAGCTGACATGTCTTCTGTTCAAACTAATCCTCATGAGGATTCGATCAACTACGACGTACGATGCAGTGGCCTTAAAGCTAAGTTTTAGAAACTTTTTGATTTTGCTTTATAACTGAAATTTTAGACTTCTCCCTTTGAAGCTTATAAACAGCTGCACGTCAGCAACGTCAGGGTTGGATTTCAAAGCTCGGTCATACACGAAATTTATCCCAGTTAGATCCAGAATAGAATTAGTTTCACTAAATTAGTTACTGCACGGTGCCCGGCCCGGTCCTGCCCACAAAAGCAAATTTCCAAAATTTGACTAATATTATTTCAAAAACATTTTGAATGCATATATTGGCCCAGGCTAGGCCTACCGCCTTTGGAGCAGAGTTTGCAAGAGCATATGATGAATGTTCATAGGACGTTGCAAACATAGTGTTACACAAAATGACTATACCTGGAGTCTGAATATGGAAATTGTAATTGTCTGTGTTTGTCTGCTTTCTAGAAACTAACAGCTTAAAGCTTTTAAAAGAACACCTGTTTTGCGGAATTAACTAGGAAATTTGGAGCTGGAAGCCATTGACCAGGAATTAAATGCCTCCTAATTGATGGACTCAGGGGCAAAATCACAAATATCACTACACAATGCTATTAAGTTGGTTATTGGTTACTAACCTTGATGCGAGTATGGAAGTGGAGTGGAGATGTAATACAAGCTAAGTTTGCAGTAATCTTATGTTAGGCACTAGGCTGTTAGCGAACTTAGACACTTTGAGACGATCATGCCATGATCAGATGTTTCGTAAAGAGTCTAAAATGATTTCCTTGTGTGTTAGCTGGTCAGCCAAAGCTTTTGATAAAGCTTAAGCTGCATTCTAAACCAGCATGTATTTGTGCGTGGTAGTGGTACTACAGTTGATTGGAATCAGGCATAGGCATGGGAGGTGGAAAAGGTCCTTCTGTGCCTATGTCTGAATTCTGGTCTTCAACTTCAGAATGCTTAAGGCATACAGAACTACAATCAAAACTCCATTTGAAACTTCAAAATGCTTCTATGGTGAGCTTTCTAACTTTCCTATCTGAGTACTCGGCCTTCCTACCGCCTCCTTCCTGCAGCCTATGTTTTGTCCTTTTTTCAACCCTTCCGAGAGGGTTTTATAAATTTCCGCCATCTTAGTCACTATTGATATGCGGGGGGAAGCCTCAGTCGCCAAATAGCACGACTGTGGCTACCCTGGGCGTGACTGCAATAACCGTACGTCAGGACTGCTTGGGGATCTTGTTTTCTATCCTTGATCCTCGCCTCTCCGCTACTTGTCTATTTTCTGGACTGCGGAGGGCAGCATGATAAAGGTCTCGCACGAGAACCTACAATACTGGGCACCAAGATAAAAAAATTATCCTCATGACAAAAAGAATTTAAAAATATCGGTTTTAGAAATGAAAATTAGAAACTGATTGCGTTTATTTGTGTGCTGCTGGTGCTTCACCAAATTTGGTATACAGTCATATATCGATGCATCATTTTATAAGAATTTACTTCTATTTACATAAAATATACAAGTCTTCTTCATCTCCTAGAGGGCTATTTGCCTGATCCCTTTGTATGCAAATTGTACTCGTCACTCTATGCTGCTATGAATATCACTCTATGCATGCTGCCTCTACAGCGGGAGCTATTGATGTAACATGTCCATCTCTTCCTCTGGTGAGGGAGCTATATTTAACGTTTCCAGGGAAAGGGGGAGCTATGTTTTTCACAGCTCCCGTTCTTTACCGGCCACCCTATACTATTCATATCTGAAGGGTTCCATGAATGACAAAAGCAAAAAACACTTAAACTGGCTTGTAGGAATCTGGTGAGGTCCCCACCAGATTCCTACAAGCCAGGTTAAGTATTATATTTTCCTTAACTGCCGTCTTAAATCCTTAAGTATTTAACATTGTAGGAATCTGGTGGTGGGACTGTAACTGGACCTATTAAACATGTTTAGAAAACTGTTTCTTTCAATTTAAAACAAAATTAATTGCTGAAAAGACTAAAAGCCTTAAAGCTGTAACTGTGTTAGCCCAATTTTGTTTAATGTAAAATATATAGTTAATCGTTCAATGCACTGTAGAGAAGCTTTCACTTGTGAAAACAAAGTTTCAATATTTTGTACTCACTTTACAGTTAGAGTATCTGGTAGGGACCCCCTATTGACCTTTACGTCTGACCTTTCCACTTCTCTTTAGTAGAGACCATCGTCTCAGCAGGAGAGCAACGAACGGATTAATTTTCTCTTCAATTTTCGGGGCCCCACCAGATTCCCACAAGGCCTTAAACTTATACTAAAGCTTCAATAGAAACAAAACTAGGATAATAAAGCAAACATTTTAATACACGACAGAAATAACACCATAATTAGTTTCAGCCGAAGTATACTTCTCTTGAACGCATAGGAAACTCCACAAATCCTCTTTTACCACCATAGGCGAGTTGTTTCCTGATTTTGTCTAGTTTCAAAGATCGTCCAATTGGAATAAAAATATAAGTAGTATCAATCACGGCAATCATTGTCGCCATAGCAAATATCATCAGAATTGTGGCCGAACGCATAGTTCTCTTTAAAAATAAAATCAATAATAATAATTAATATTTCTTGGGCAACATGATTTAGTTCAAACATATTCAAAAAACCAGCATTAGCGTTATACATTAACACATCCTGAGGGGGCTTTTACCTAGAACCTAAAGTTCTAGGTGGAGTACCATAAAGATAAATTAATGCTAATAATAATAATATAAATTCAAAATTTTTAAAGACGTTAAAGAAAAATTATCAGTTTTTAGAAGAGTTTAATTGTGATCAATTTTTTTGGGAAACACTGCTGAATTTTAGTAAAAAATTTCGGCGCAGCCGGAAGTTTTTCTGAATTTCGGTGCGAAAACCCGATTTTTCCTGGCATTTCTGGTTTTTGCCCAGTTTTTCCTTACCCCTTTTTCCTTTAAATTTTATAGAGAACCGCAAAATCTCAAGGAATATTTCAAACGGTGATTGCGCTTTACTGAACCTGTGGAAACAGGCTAATCTTTTATTTTACAAAGAAGCCTTAATACTTTAACTGGTACAGTTAACTTCTACTTTTTCCTTTACATTAATTTTCGTCCATGTTTTGGCAATTTCTTCGAATTTTTTGATGTTGCTGACTTTTTACGTATTTTACTTCTCAGACGGCATATTTTAACGTGTTTTTAAAATTAAAGTTGAAGTCTTATGGTACTTGAGTAATTTGATATCAAATTTGATGTTGCGATTGTGAAGACATAGGAAATGCAAAAAGTTGTCACTTTTTCAAGAGCCCCAGAGAAATCTCGGGTCTTTCCCATTATCCCCCCACAGCTCCGAAGAAGTACAGAAGAAGCACAATTTGAGTGATTGAGTTGAAATTTGGTAGGTGTAGGTTTTAGGACCTGCTGAATTCAAAAATGCAAAAATTTAAAAAATTTTAAAATTTTAAAATTTTAGTTTGGTAAGGGGGGACCTAGGGGAACCGACAAATTTTATGAAAAAATCTTGCTGAAACCTTGCTTACAGGGGTTTTCTGGGGTGCTGATCACGAATCTGAAACCCGTTTTTCGATTCAGCTTTTCGTTTGCTTAATATAAGCTAAAGCTTTAAGGTTAAGCTTATCCTGAGCTAAGGAAAAGCTGAATCGAAAAACGGATTTCAGATTCGTGATCAGCACCCCAAAAACCCCTGTAAGCAAGTTTTCAGCAAAATGTTTTTCAAAAACATTTTTGGGTTCGCCTTGGTCCCCCCTTACCAAACTAAAATTTTAAAATTTTTAATATTTTTTAAAAAAATTTAAAATTTTTACATTTTTGAAATCAGCAGGTCCGAAAACCTACCCCTACCAAATTTCAAATCAATCAGTCAAATTGTCCTTCTTCGGTACTTCTTCGGAGCTATTGGGGATATTTGGAAAGACCCGAAATCTCACGAATGGCAAAATTGTCCAAAACTTTATATCCTATTTTGCCATGTTTCCGCACTGTGATCTGCAAGAATCTTGTGAATTTTTATTTAGGTCTCAAAAACTATTAATGAGTTTTGAAATATTTAATTTAGTGTGTGTTGAATTTGGTACTAAAATCAAATATACTTCAAAAAGTGATTAGAGGTTTTAATTCTGATTCTGATTCGAAAATTCTGATTTCTACAGATAACAGATACAGTCATGTGATAGACTTTTCACATTTCCCATGTTTAGTTTAACACATGCAACCTCAAAATTATTCGACAACAATAAGAATTCCGACTTTAAAGTCAACAAGTGGGCCCCTAAAAGGTGCATTATCTCGCCGCTGACCTTGAACGATAGGAACAGATCTCACTTCGTACGTCAATCCCAGAAGACTGTCAGCATGTTCGAATTTGAACTTGCTATATTAGATTGTGCCTTCGCCTTGGTAGTTCAATCCGCAAAGCAACAGTATCCGAAATTTGTGAATTGATTCTATATTTGGCCAGAATTGTTCTGCATTTATATTGTAAGGTCTCGTTCGTAATCTTTTTGCTTACTCTGAATTACGATCGTTTGCGGTACACTTGCCTAGAAGGAGGCTTTAAAAACAAAAGCCGTCAAAAATTTTGTTTTCATTCAATTTTGACTACAACGTCATCCCATCATACAGCTAAATTGACCAATTATGGATCATATTCCTAATTGGGTAAGGAACAAAGTCAGCGTTCGAGACTACTAATTTCCTCATGAAACAATCTCTGAACCCTTAGAAATCACCTAATCACACTCAACAAATATTGGGGTGTCAAGCAAAACTGCAGTAACTATGTACCAGCAGTAGAAGTTTGCTTGAAGTTTAGCAGGTGCTCGAATAGCCCGGCAAAGCGATTACATAGATATTGGAAAACTATCTAACTTCCTAAAATATTTATAACTAAGGCGAAACTGAGGTAACCGGAGTCACAGAGTGTGAAAAAACAAGCAAAGACACTGAGTAAATTAGAAAGCTAAGGCTCTGACGTTGCTCACTGACAATTTAACAAAGGCTCAATTTAGCGTAATGGACAAAACGAGAGGCGATAATTTAATGCACATCCTTCCTCTTGGTATAATGTTCAGCTTATGGAGAAAAATTAGACCATGCAATGAAAAGACTGCCGAAAAACTAGATATCTAATTAAAAATTCCTGGCTGCCAGTTTTCTGCTACATTTCAGGTATACCTTTTTAATTGAAAAGGAAAGCAAAATTCGAAACCATCGGTAGGACTTGCTAAATCATTCGTTAGAATAGAACAGCGTTTTGTAGCACAATAGTGTCAGCCACTATAGTTTTAAAATGTAATATCCAGTAGACTTCAAGCAACCGGTCCAAAATATAGACGAAGATGTTTCGTGATGAATCAAAATGTGTGATTAGCAGAAAGTTTAATTTCTTGCCAGGAACAGCCAGCTTTTAGCTCTTCAGCAACCTTAGTGCTACTAAAACAAGTAATAGTGTGCAAGAATTTCCGCTCTAAATATAGTTTATTCGATTGTCATAGTGTAAATTCTGTCAGCATGATCAGAACACGCATGAAAAGCCATGAATAAATTTCTTAAGATAAGTCTTTGGACAAATTAAGGGCGCCATGTCATATAGAGCAGTGACATTTCGCAAGGTGGGACTTACCTTATTCTAACAAATGCAATGTAAAGACGTGTAATTTAAATAATTTGTCAAAAGTAGCTACTGTAGCACTGCAGGGGCTGGACTGTGGACTCAACCCGATTTGAAACATTAGAACTTGAACGAAACTTGGCTTGATCCTTTATACTTCCTGTGTCGTGTAGGATAAAGCCAGTTTGTACCAGCTTCTGTAATCAGGGATCACGAGAACCGATGCTTGAAAGCCCAATCTTGGTGTGGGATACAAAATCAAATATTTCACTGTCAATCACAGTCCACGCACTGTCCTCAACAATAACAGAGTAGCTAATCAACTCATCTCGACTCATTTAATATTAATATCTGTAATGGGCACTATCATGTAGGTACTCAGTACAGACAAACTATGGACATGATATTGTTATCTGACCAAATTTTAATAAAGACGAATAGCCTGCAACTGGACTGAACGAAATTAAATAGTTCCTCAGTCATCCGAGGAAACAGATTGTATAAGCTTGCGTCATTTGAGTTTCGTTAATTTTGAGGAGAATAAAACATACAAAATATTTTGTTTTTGTATTATAGCATACGATATTCCTCCAACCTCCGCAATGGTGAAAGTAGCAATAAACGGAAATTTAATCTGTGGTAGGTGTTAACTGTTAGCATTAACCATATGTTTCTGAACTGTCGTAAGGAAGAAGCAGTAGCATATGTACTTCCGGCTGTCAAATTATAGTGAAATCGGGACGCCAGTTACCAAGCCTTAAAATAATAGTGTGGGCAGGTTTTACCTTTTTCAGAGACCCAACTAGCTTTCTCACCTCCTCACATTAGTTTATGAACATTTGGCCAGAGGAATAGCTATATCTGATACTAATATGTCATTCTGTTGTTGATTCCGAAAGATATCAGATAATTCACGAAAAACAAAATTAAAAGTCTGTGCATTGCAATATGTGTCCTCGAAATGAAAAAACAATGAATTTTAAGACAGAAGCCGGTACATTAGGCGTCAGGACTGATCGGTAGGATTATACGGTCGGAGTATAAAACTAATACTGTTTTATATTATGTTATGTTAGGCTTGGCTGTCTGTCTGGTACCATTCCGAATTAACGCTGGTTGTGATGTTTCAGACAATGGAAGTGGAACTGAATCTAGATTTCAGGTTTAGTTATCAGTTTTGATTTGGTTTTAGCCAATTAAACTGAAACTGTTTTGAGAAGAGACCTGGAACTTAATACTTAAAATCCGAAATTATTTTTGGCAGCCGACTGAAAATGAAACTGAAACCAGCTTGAGTCTGAAAGTCACCACCAGTCTGAAACTCTGACTTAAACTAAAGTCTCACCAAAAAATGTAGAAACCGAAATTGTTTTTTATATCTCAAAAACGCTTGAAGATAGCTACCACAAAGTATATATTTTCTGAACCGGACTGATGAGATCTTTCTTTTCGTGAAATTTTTTTGAAAATTCCCGTGCGATTTCAAAGCGCGCCGCTTTTATATGTACAGAAGGATTGGTACGTGGTACTACCGCAATGTTTTCAGCAAAATTTCCCCATGTATTAAAGTTCTACACACCAAATTTTAACCTTTTTGGATGAAAATTGCGTGAGTTATTCTATTTTTTAGATTTTCAAAATCCCTTGATCTTTTCAGCTTTATCGATTTTGACTGGTTATTACTCGCGACTCGCTCAAAGAAAAAATTTTTGGATTAGATTATCAGGACCGCCTAGGCGTCCGCTTTCACCTGATCTATGTGAGATTTCAAAATTTGAAAGTCGAGTTTTCGAAAAATACCACTTTTTGACCCAAAATTTCGACATTGCGAGTCTAGCAAAAGTGAGTAAAAATAAGATTATGATAAAGTTCAATCTAAGCTGTACTCAACGATATAAAGTTTTTGTGGCTGCGACATACGTTGCGTCGACATACGTTGCCTTAATGAATTTTTAAACAATTTCCCCTTTTCAGCTGGTTTTTACTAGGTTACACTGGTTCGGTGGGGTCTAAAAGCAGGACCAGGACCAGGACCAGGACCACTTTTCAGGACCAGGTCCAAGGGTCTAAAACCAGGACCACCCTCAGGACCACTTTCAGGACCAGGACCAGGGGTCTAAAAAAGAGGACCAGGACCAGGACCAAGGATCGAAAATCAGGACCACTTTCAGGACCACCCTCAGGACCACTCCCCAAGATCAGGAACAAGGGTCGAAAATCAGGACCACCAGTGTGACCGCAAAAGAGCCAGTTTTACCAACGGAGTCAGGTATTTAATGTGGAGGATAGAAAAATTGAAATGCTAGGTCCAAGCTCTTGAAAGCTAGAATGTGACTGAATCGACTGAACTTTTTAATGTAAATTTAACTTGTAAAGAAAATATTTAACTTGTAAGGGAAATTTGCCTTGACCAATGTTTTGTGTATGATAATTCTTGTGACTGAATGTTTTGTGACCAAATGTTTTGTATGATAATTCTTGTGTGTGTGTCACTAGCTAAGTCTTTTGAATTTGTTTTGATACTTTGGAAAATTGGATATATTCTTGCAGTCATTTGAGTGTCGTCACGAATCTGCGGGTTCTATTTGAAGTTGTGTGCTGGACCGTATTTGTGCCTTTTAGAAAATAGTTTTGAAAAGAAAAGTCCACTTGGAAATTTATGGGTTTGTTTGCATAACGATCAAAATTTGGGGACTTATCTCCCCAGGAAACTAAGTGGGGTTAATGCGTCCAAGTTAGGGATTTTTGGGAGCCTCCTTCACCCCTGAGCCGAGTTCATACGTCACGGAGAAGTGACGTATGATAACACACACACACGAGAAACGCACTACACGAAAGGGAGCCGCAAGCTCCGCCTTACACGTCACGCACACATGATTGACAGGTCTTCCCCAAACCCCGAAAATTTTCCCAAATTTCAAGTCAGTCGTGGTTTGGCCGCCGTACGATTGGGTTGTGCTGATTTTACTCTCTGCTTCACGCTGCTATTTGTGTTGGGTACAACCGAGGGCCCATTGTGGGAGAGACCGGTTGGTACGTCTGTTGCATCAGTTTTAACCGAGGGCCCATATTCTGGGAGAGACCGGTTAATTCTACTTTATTTTATTTTCTGTGACGGACCGGCCACGACTCGTGTTCTTTTCTCTATACTCGCATTTTATCGAATCTTGTGCTTACCCCCTATTCCGCCCCGAGGACCTGCCCAACCGCTCTTGCTGAATTCAACGCACGCGGACCAGGATCAACAAGGTAGCTTGAACTGTGAGTTTAACAAACCAAGTATGACAATAACCAGTTTCTATGAGTAAGGTTTTTAAAAGGGTGGGATCTAAAACTTGAGGTTAGAGACAAACCTGATTCTTGACCATATTGTGAGTGTATTGTGTTGATTTGTCTTTGCGCTGTCTTGCATTTTGTCTATGCTAACCTATAATTGTTGTCATTGTATTTTAAACTGTAGATAATTATATTATCTGTATGAACATAATCAATGTCATTTAATTAAATTAATAATTTCATTTATCGAGAATTCTTCACAGCTTATCTTGCGTCAGAGCGGATGATTATTGAAGTTTAGATAGGTAGCTACTGGTAATCTGTGAACTGGAAACTGGTCTGGGTGAATCCGTTAGTAGAGTGTATTTAAGACTGTCTGTCTGTGACCCCTGTGATCTTAGGCAAGAGAATTAGGAGGCTTGGAAGTCAATAGCTAACACAGGCTAAGAATTCGCCAAGAACTAAAGGAAAACGACCCCCAAATACCCTTTTCTTTACATGTGGAGCCCGCCTTTGGAGGAAAAAATATTGGAGTTTTTAAAACAGAATTTTTAGAAAGATCATTTGCAACGTATTGAAGTTTGTTTTCTCTGAAAAATTCTGGGCTCCTAATTTTTTCCAAAAGAACTCACTATTTTGATAACTTTGAGGTATAACTGTGTGTGACGGATAATTGCCTTGATAATAATATATTGTCTCATAATCTAGTTGTTTAGTTAGGTAAGATAACTTTACGTAATACCTAGAATGCCTGACGTAAACGTAAACGGGAGGGGGGACACCTCCCAACCCACCTGAACAACCGGAATCTCCTCCGTCCACGCCGCCACCGGCTGGACCCGAAACCATTGCTTTGACTGCTCTGACGAAAACCTTAACCGAATTTAACGCCGTAGTTAGGGCCCAAGGAGTTTGGCCACTGCTTTGAGTTCGGTTCCCATTCACCATGGTCACTCCTCGGAATCTTTCGAGGAGCACGTCGAAAAATATGAGAGGTTTTGTAGCGTAATGAATTTCGATGAATGGCAAAAAGTGCATACTTTCTCAAGTTCTCTGAAAGGACGTGCTCTCGAACTCTTTCGGTCTGTGCCCAAAGATAGTAGGGGTAATTGGACTGAACTGATTGCAGAGGCAAAGAAGATTATGGTACCCCCGCATACAGCACTTCATGCTTCCTCCCTTATGTTCCAGGTTAAACAGGAGAAAGGAGAGCCTGTAGCAGATTATTTAATGCGTTTAAATAGGTATGCGCGCCTTAGCTTTAAGGAGGAGGACGGGTTCACAGACAAACAAGTTGAATTGTTAAAATTACGACTGTTTCTTTTTGGATTGAGAACTGATCTCAAAAACAGAGTGCCTCCTGGATGTACTTCATTAGCTAAGGCAGTCGAGAGAGCCCAGTTGGCAGAAGGAGAGTACCCTGGGGAGGGATACCCGTCCTTTTTGGAACCTAATTTTCTAGCAGAGCAGGACGCTCCAGCGGCAATCGCTGAAGCAGAAAAAGCTGTTAGCGATTTGAAGATTCGCTTTGAAAAGTTTGAGGCTGAAAATTCCAAAAAAGCGTCCAATGCAGGAAAAACCGAACGTTCGCGAGACTTGCCCCCCGGTACCACCTGCTTCAACTGTAATAAGCCCGGACACGTTCGACGTGAGTGCCGACAGCCGGGAGGAGGAGCTTATCAAGCGAGAAACCAAAATTTCCAGTCTAACCGTGGTTCTTTTCGAAACTCAGAACGGAATCGAAATCATGACAATCGAAATGGACAAGGACGTGACAATTATGATCGTGGTAGGTACAATGATAGCAATGGAAATGGTAATAGGGAACGTTATGATAACAGGAATAGTAGGAATTATGATAGTAGAGATAACAGAAATTATGAACGTAGGGACGATAGAAATTATGATCAGCAGTATAGGAATGAGCGTTATCGACCCGACAACCGGCGGGACAATGGTCAACCGACTGACCGAAGGGACCAGCGGTCTGATCTTCCCGCAGAAATGAGGCGTGAGTATGGACCGAAATTTGCGGTCTCCCGGTCTAGGGCCCAGGGAAGTGGGTACTATCACGAAAGCCCGGGTAGGGACCGAAAATACTCAGGATCCTCTGCCTATTCAGGCAGCGATCACTCAGCCTATCACGGCCACCGGTCTCACTACGGCCGACATCCTCGGTCTGACTCTGGGTCGGCTGGCCGGTATTCTGCCCGTTCAGTGCGAGCAGTTTCGCCTCAATGTGTGCGCCACGCCAAGAGGTGTCTCACTTCACCGCATTTCTCGCATAAAATTCTGATGTATCGGCAGCCCATGGTTTGTACTTGCCGGCCGGAACGTTACGAGCCCCCCTGTTTGCTGAGAGGTGCGCTCACTCCTAGTACTGAAGCCTCAACTGATGAAGAGCTATTTATTCCTATCTCTAATTCTGACGAGGTAAAGCCGCGAAATTATGAAAGTTTTCGCGAAACGGAAGTGAGTACTAAGTCCCATACGGTTGCTGTTCAGTGTGAACTTTATTCGGATCAATTGTTGGAAATTTTCGAGAAGAAAACCGAGAAACCAAATGCTTTCGACTTTTCATTACTTTTATTACCATTTTGGTCTATCTTTTCGGCTGTCCGTTCGTTGAGAAAATTCGGTACCCCCGTCTTTTGGCTTATGATGGGTTTACTACTATCGACCGCTAGTGCTCAGTCGGCTACAGAAACTGGGTCGTCTCATTTTTTGGCAGATGAAATAGCTAAGATAGGTACGGTTGTATTGCCTCGCTGGGGCGCAGTCTTGAGTCCCGCAGGTATAGGGGTGATATCTCAGAAGACTGAGTACCTGGCTCTGATCGTACAATTGGCTGTGCCCCCTATCTCACCTCAGTGGAAACCCCCTGAGTGGGCCAACGAGGAAGATTGTATTGATCTTAATACGGGTAAGGCTAAGACGGACCAGTATTGTGTGCGTATGATAAATCAGAGTTGTCCCCAACATGATTTTTTGGAACAAGAAATTGATCAGATAAAAGCGGAATACCGAAAGCTTTATTCGGGAGTTTTGAACACAAATTTCTATTCCAAATTATTGGCTAGTTTATGTCGATCCACCCCTGGGGTTTGTACCTCCTATCCCCCTATAGAGCCAGGCAGACAGCGTCATAAACGTTTTATCGAATTTCTGTTAGCTGGCGCATTAGGCATAGGAGGTATAGCCAACAGTTTGTCTAACTCCTATCACCTAGGTAAGCTAGATGCTAAGGTGAACGCTGTGTAACAGGGATTTCATATTCTTCGAGATGAACAGATCAAAATTACAGATTCGGTTCGGAAAATTGTGCACGCAAATGAGCAAGTTTACGCCTTTTTACATCACACAGTTCAAGATTTAACCACGCTCATTATTCGTGCAAGATGCTCTAATTTCTCGTACATGCGGCAAATTTACATGCAATTGTTAGCCCACATTTTCACTTCTTCTTTACGTGAAGGTCTAAATTCTGTGATGCATGCTGGATTGCGTTCCGAAATTACTCCCGGACTCGTCAACTTGCAGACCTTGAAGGGGATAATTAAAACACTTCCCTGTTTGCGCAACTCTTTGTTAAGTCAGGAACCAAGTCTTATTTATCAGTTCGGTAAAGTTTATCCTATTAAGATTGATTTTAACTCGCTCCGATTCGGATTCATGCTTGAAATCCTTGTACCACTGGAACAGGAGGTAAGATCACTGTATGCAGTGCACAATTTGGGATATAACTCTAGGTTACACGGCATCACCACCCGAGTTTAAGAGCTAAGTGTCTGCAAATTCCTATTTCATTCTCCGAAGATAGGGTTGAGAAAGAATTCAGCACTTGCAAGGATTATGTCAAGGTGAAGGTCTTGGACAATTCCACCGAATATCGTACCACACCTGCGGGAGTCCTCATTCGGACTAACTATACCGAGGTTATTGTAGCTAGGTCACCGTCTCTGAACCATGTGGCTGAAGGAGAAAGGGTTGCAGTGCCAGAAACGGGCACCCTCTGGTTCGAACACGGCCGCTATCTGCATCTCATCATAGGTAACACTATTCTTACCAGTACTTTAGGAATCGCTAGGACTACTGTCACTTTAGCAGATCTTAAGGAAACGGTCGTGCCGCTCCGTTGGGTAGGATACCTTTACATTTCACTGAACTATCAACTGCCGAATACGAGAATGAGCAAGCCCGGAACCTAATACAGGATCAGATGAAGGAGTACGTACACCTGCCCTTCGTACCCTTACAACTTAATCATGGACTATTCATGGTAATTATTATTGTGGTAATTGGATGTGTCATAGTTTTTTGGGTCACCATCTTGTCCCCGATGTCAAAAAAGGAAGGGACCCTCCAAAAATCCTAAAGCTATGTTGAGGCATGCTCCGTTACCTGTAGAACCCTTTGAACGGGTTCACTGCGATTTAATGGATATTTCAAAAGCATCTACCAGTGGCATGAAGCACATACTTAGTTTCATTGATGCATTCTCTAAATATATGATTGCCGTGCCCATCAAGGACAAGCGCGCTTAAACGATTGCTAAAACTTTCCTTGAGTTCATTGTTCTGCAATACGGATCACCGAAAGAATTAGTCTCTGATCAGGGTAAGGAATTTGTGGCGTCGCTGAATAAAGAAATTTGTGCCCTGGTTCAAACTCGAAAACTGGAAACTACGCGCTATCACCCCGCCGCCAACGGGCAAGTTGAACGCTGGCACCGCACGCTGTTAGATATGCTAAAGTACTGTTACTGAAAACCATCTAGAATGGGATAACATGGTACCTTTTTGCCAGTTTGCCTATAACACCTCCGTAAACGCTACCACCGAAGAAACGCCGCATTACCTTCTGCATGCGTGGGACCCTGTGTTACCTAGTGCCACAAATGTAGCTATACCTACTGACCGTAAATATGCCGGATTTGACTATGTTCATAATGCCACGGAAGCACTTCAACTAGCCTGGTCACTCGCCCGAGAAAAGACGGGAGCGGCTCAGGAGACCCAAGACCGAAACTATAATCGTAATGCTGTAGAGCCAACCTTCCGTGTAGGGGATTTGGTTATGATCAAATCCTCTAACGTAGCTAAGAAAAATCAGGTGTATAAGTTGTTAGATAAACGTATAGGACCTTACCGGATTGACAAGATCTTTGGCTGTGTCGCCGAGGTTTATCCAGCCGGCAACCGGCGCGCCAAGCGAATTAAGGTACAGTTCAACAATATGGTACCTTGTGTTGAGCCACGGGTCATTACTGCCCCGACTCACCCACACGACGGGGACTCAACCGACACGTCCGACCATTCTGAATGTGAAATTTCTGGGCTACCTGACTCGGGACACCTGGTCCCGGAAAAAGACTCCCCCATCGAGCAACTAGTGCTACCTGAAAAGAAAGAAAGTACACATTTACAGGCTGAAAAGAGGAAATCCAAACCAGTTATCCCGGCGCGATCAAAAACTTCCGCTAACCTAGAAAACGTTAAACCACCCAAGCCGGAACCGGCAAAACGGAGATCTTCCGCACGGTTAGCCGAGAAAGCTCGGATCCTAGAAACTCCCCCGAAAGACGAGTGCAAAATAGAACGTGTTCCCCTCTCTCCCAAACAGCAGAAAGTTCCACCGAAATTACTCGTTCAACACTCAAATTCTGAATCTGATCACGATAGTGAACCTGTTTTTATGGGAAATGAAGCTCTTTCGCAAGAAAAAGAACCCGAGCTATTTTATAGACGAAAATTCTTTGATCTTAGACGGTAATTGGCAAGAGCAAATAGCTCTCCTACGGGGTTTCAAAGTGCGTCACCGCTTACCGGTGCTCCTCCAACATATGCCCCTGTACGAACCCTATGAGGTGATTGATGTACTAGGTGATGGAAACTGTTACTATAGGGCCCTGTCATTAGCTATTACGGGTATGGAAGACTCTTGGCGAGAGGTCAAACGCGGCCTGCTAGAGTACCTAGACACTAACAGACACAGACCTCGATTCCAGACATTACTTTCCAGTGTCTACACTGTCAGAGAGAGATTGATTAAAGCTTCCGAATATGCCACTGATGATGAAATTTTCCTAACTGCCGCATGGCTACAGACCACTGTCATGTCTTATTCTAAATTTGGCAAACACTGGGCATGGCAAATGTTCGCCCCCACCGCGCTGTTAGGTAAGAACGTTCATAATGAGTCGAAATCACTCTACATCTACAACGTTAATAGTGATCATTTTATGGTAGTCCTATCGGTACGAGAACCCCCTCATGGTACCTGGCCCACGGGCAAAGCCCCTAAACTACGTGTTATGGAACTGGTTACCAGCTCGTCCAGCCAATCTTCTCCTAACGAGCCTCTGGCTAAACAAAACGCCCTAAAAGCTCAACCCGATTTTGAACGAATATTTTCCGAAAGTCCACTTTTTTCGGGACCTAACGCCATTTTTAGAAACCCGTTTCGAAGATTTCAACGTTCCAATGAATCTTCGGACGAGCGACACTCAGGTCCGTCTGAGAGGTAGTCTTGGACGCTAAACAGTACTGTGATTTGTACCATAGTTTTGTAATATAGCTATTTTAGTTTGTATAGATAAGATAACTTGTCTCTTGTAATGTGCACTGCATGTATTAGCCTTGTGTGGTGCTTCGCACCCTAAACTGACATGCGGGTAAGGAGTTGACCGTTAAACTTTGACGACTAATTGCTATTACGCGCCCTTTCATTGCTCTACTCAGTCAATCCATCTTTACTGATGTTTACTTAAAATTATCCGGTCGTCGGTCAATCCTTCTGGGCCATGATGCCCACTAGAAGCTCCGGTTGCAGCTTCCGGGAATCACAGCTTCTGAACAAGTGCTGCACAGAAAATCCAAGGTTTACAACCTTAACAAAAACATGTTACAAAATGTTAGTTAAAAATAACCAAAAATAAATCGGCAGTCAAAAGAAACTGCCTAAAACTGTTGTATGAACTGTTTGTCTGTCTGTTTGTTTTGTATCGTTTTCCAATTGTAAATAATATTTCTATTCAACAAAAAGCACAAAACCCTACTATAAAAAGTAATATAAAGTTCAGAAAATTCAAAAACATCTGAAAACCTTTCTTAAATATTCGTTTACTATTGTTATTGTGTATTGTCTGTTAGCTAAGTAATCTGACCGAATGGTGACTGATACCTTTGTTGAATGTTAGTATTACCTAGATAAATCAACGGAGATTAGAATGTTGATAGAGATATACTCAAACGAGACGTAAATGTTATGCATAAAGAGATATAACCTGCCTGGATTAGGGCCTAGTGATTTTTAGTCATAACTATGCGAATTTGACCGATTTTGACTTCAGATTTTGTGTCTAATCAGCCATGGCTCCTAGAGCCCCCACCCGTTGCGCTCCTGCGCCTGATCGCGATCCCACAGATGATACACCGCCTGCGCCACTTACCTTATACTGCCCGCCTGAAATGCGAGGCCCGTATCGAGACTATGACTGCTTACCTGAGGGTTTAAAGATGCTGCGCGGAACTGTTGACATTTTTACTGATCCCGAAAAGTATGACATGTTTGAGTCAAATAAGCGAATACATTTGACTAGCCCACAGTGCGCAAGTTGCTACGCTGATATGTACGGTATGTTTTTGGAGATTCGGCTTAAGTTACTACGGAGTACCGGTAACAATTTACCCAGTAAGTGATGAAGTCCGTAAGTCTTGTCTACCTGCAAAACAGTATTGTCGTTCGTCTGTGTCGTCGTATGGTGGTGGTATGTGTCGTTGTCCCAATATTAATTGTCAAGCTGTAAGTGTGATTTTGTTGCAACAACTGAGTGGTCGGCCCCTTGGCCTGGAATTTAGGGCATTGTCTAATGATACTGTGCGCGCGCTGCGTGAGGTCGTTGTCCAACTGTCCGAATACTTACCGTCTGACCTCTATGATTTTCGCATGCGTATGGTAGGGGATAGTGTAGATTATTACCCTAACATTTTAAGTTTTCCGGGAGTGCAGTGTGCATATCGTCTTATTTAAGTTCAGTTGATCAGCAATTCTTTAGTTTACAACAAGAAAGAGTTTAGTTTAGTTCTAATTTTTAGTTTTGTCCTGTCCCTTTGCATTGTCATAGTTTGTGCTGCTTGCGCTTGCAATTCGAGTTACTTCATAGTGGTATGTATATTTCAGAACCATGTCTCAGAACCAGCACAGCAACTATTTCTACATCTGGATGGACCAGTATGATAACCAGTCCGACTTCAGCGATGTCTCGTCGGACGTGATTGAACTTGATCCGGACGATGATGATGCGATGTCGGTGGATTCCTCCATCTGCACCTCTCCGTCCCTTCCCCCGCAGCCTCCCTTGCCTGTGGCCCGCATCCTGCAGTGCCACTACAGTCCGCCGACCAGCGCCGCGGAGACTATGGACGCCTCCTCCCGAGGACCGGAGCGGGAGCGAGTGACCCTGCCCCCCGAGCTGCGGAAATCCCATTATTACGATTGGGTCTACACGTCCCCGGCCCACACTGAGGCCTACATCCCCGGCGGCCCATCTCCATCCTGGGGCCGGAGGTAATTCCTATGAGTACGGTTCTGTGTCTTATGTGTTTTTGGAAATTTAAGTTGTCTTTCTACTGTGTGCCTTTTCAGTTTCTCCCCGCTCCCCTCACCCTTCAGTTTGAGAAGTTTCCCGCTAAGGCCCGCTTGCGAGAAGCTGTGCATGCGCTTCTCCTCCCTCTCCCCTCTGTTTTTCGTTGTCCCAATCGTTTGTGTGGTGACAAATGTGTTTTAGTCCTGTATGAGCACCCAAGTTGGGGCGCTTCCGGTCGCATGCCTTTTGACCGCCAGCTACCCCCTTTGATTTCCTTCTTGTTGAATGCCCTGCAACGCTCGCACCCTCTTATGCCTGCCAATCTGTCCTCTCACCAATTCTAAGTTTCTGTTGAACAATGGCTGAATGTACATTTTTCATGAAAAAGAATGTAAGATTCGTTGGAAGCTATTCGTAGAAAGAACGCTTTATAGAAAACTGTTCATTGATCGCTAATTTCGTCAAAAGTTGTACGTGAAGGCAGGCTAGAAGGAATAAACACTTGAACGCGCCGCATGTTAGGATTCAGCTATTGTTTGTGTATGTCACTTACTAGAGATGAGATCAGGGCCGAGAAAGCCCGGCCCGGCCCAGCCCGGCCCGGCCCGACGGGCCGGGCCGGGCCGCGCAGACCTGATGTCCAGTCAGGGCCGGGCCGGGCCGGGCCTGAGAAAAAATTGCTAAGGGCCGGGCCGGCCCGCGCACCTCCCACCGCAAAACCCCCGGCCCGGCCCGGCCCTGTCCGGCCCTGCTAAGCCCTGACGTTTTTTACATATTAAATCTATTGCACATGTACACTTTCCAATTCTAATAATTGTCTTTGCCTTCCTGACTTCAAATCCTTCAACTTCTTGCTTTCTTTGCACCAAATGAGACTGCGACTGCATGTTTCAAATATTATTTGAGTTTGCGTACTTTTTTTTCGAAATTTTAGATGATAATGAGTGCCTGTTTGTGTTTGTTTGTCTGCTTTTGAATAACAAAAATTCAACCTACTATGTAACTATTTTAAACTCACTACAACATTAAACCACTTCGGTAATTCGACCTCGGGGTAATTTAGTCCTCCGATTTAATTATTCTCTTGACTAATTTTCTTAGTAGGGTGGGATTCTGAAATATTCGTTATGCATAATTAATCTGAGAGAACATGTAATTTGGGTCTCGAAAATAAGATAGTAAGGCAGAACACATGATTGTACACGTCTCAAAACGCCATCGAACAATTTTTTAAAAATCAGGGCTTTTCAGGGCCGGGCCGGGCCGCGCAGACCTAAACGGCACTCAGGGCCGGGCCGGGCCAGGGCCTGAAATTTTTGACACAGGGCCGGGCCGGGCCGGGCAGACCTAAAATTTGAACAGGGCCGGGCCGGGCCGGGCCTGAAAATTCGGCCCTGATCTCATCTCTATCACTTACCGATAAGTTTCTGTTTCAGTTGTATGTTTCTGCCTGGTCTGACAGCCTTCGATAGTGGTCCCATACCCCTTGCTGATACGGTTAGTTTACACCGGACCTGAGAGTCCCCGTTTCCCCCAAGTTTGTTGTCACACCACGCACCTACCACTGCACCATACGCGACACTGCTTACTGTTTGCTATTCTCTGTTTTCCGGTTACTGTTACTGTACTGATTCTGGTTAACTGCACTGCTTGGAATAGAATAACGGATCCTGGTTGACGAATTAGAAACACGCGCCAATAAGAATAATGAGGACGTTGAACCGTAGAGACCTAAAAAGATGATGAATAAGTAACAAGCATAAAATTTGTGTTGTAGCTGTTTTCTGTTCGTGCGTGCCTGTACATATTTCAGCAGCCGTTTTTCCCTTTTATACAGTCAGGGCTGATTGGATCCTGATCCTGGAACCCGGATCCGCACTCCGCAGTCTGTTTTGGATACTGTGTTTTACCGTTTCTGTCTACTAATTTTTTGTCCACTGTGCTTGTTTGCTGCACCTAGAATCTAAAGTAGCTTGCTGTAACGAATGATAACGGGCAGATGAGTTTTTAATGCATTTTTGAACCTAACCGCCAGTGAGCACTAGTCTTGAGGAAAGCAAGCTGCTGAAACGTAACTTTACAGAAATTTGACTGAAGTTTCTTAATTTGAAAGAGATTCTTGAATACGCAATAGTTTAGAGAAAGAGAAACTGAGTACCTTGATCGATTGATTGATTGAACTACCGAATGATCAGTTGCTTTACCTTATAAACCCTTTTTGTACCATAACTTACTCCGTACATGGTTCTAATTTTAGGCTGTTTGCTCAGCAATGGTTATTTTTTTGGCTCTCATTTTTGGTCGCTGTCAGTTGGTCCGTGGTTCGATCCCTCTCTGGTCGGAACGTCACCCTTCCGACCAGGCTCATCAACGACGCCATTGCCCGTGGACTCTTTTCTTCACATCTTTCAATCCTGATTTCACCTCTCCACACCAGAACCGTCGACTGCCGAAACATCCCCCTGTGGCGCCCCACGTTGACATCCGCCGGCTTCCCTGACCGACGACACACATAACGCCGCGGTGATCGCCCCCTCTTCCCCCACCAGCACCGTCTCAGCTGAACACAACAACGGCACGACGCGGATCCTTACCCGCCGACCGGTCCCACTGGAATCTCGTGTCCCCAGGATGGCACTCCTGCACCCACTCCTTCTCCGGCCGATGTGAACTGTTACCGGCCACCAACCATGGTCACTGAAGCAGCCTGGAGCTCTGACCGTCGTAGGTCCCTCTCCGGTCATCTCCCCCGTCCTCAACCCCTGGAGCTCTAGCCGTCGTAGGTCCCTCTCCGGCTATCTCCCACAGAAGTCGCTGTCCCACCCCCTGCTGCACCGCAAACCAGCCTTATCACTGACTTGGACTGCCACTTTCACTGCAACCATTACTGACAAGAAGACCTGATAAACTAGAATTTTGTGAACTATATAATTGTATACCTATTTGTACAGTTGAGTTGTCTAGGTTGGAGCTTTAAGTGTACCATATCTGTAATGCCTGTTGCGACTGATCGATGCACTAATTGACTGTTTTGTTTTGTTATATTCCCCCCCCCTAGTAAAAACCTACCACATTTTTTGCGGTGGAGAGTGTGGAGGATAGAAAAATTGAAATGCTAGGTCCAAGCACTTAAAAGCTAGAATGTGATTGAATCGACTGAATTTTTTAATGTAAATTTAACTTGTAAAGAAAATATTTAACTTGTAAGGGAAATTTGCCTTGACCAATGTTTTGTGTATGATAATTCTTGTGACTGAATGTTTTGTGACCAAATGTTTTGTATGATAATTCTTGTGTGTGTGTCACTAGCTAAGTCTTTTGGATTTGTTTTGATACTTTGGAAAATTGGATATATTCTTGCAGTCATTTGAGTGTCGTCACGAATCTGCGGGTTCTATTTGAAGTTGTGTGCTGGACCGTATTTGTGCCTTTTAGAAAATAGTTTTGAAAAGAAAAGTCCACTTGGAAATTTATGGGTTTGTTTGCAAGAACGATCAAAATTTGGGGACTTATCTCCCCAGGAAACTAAGTGGGGTTAATGCGTCCAAGTTAGGGATTTTTGGGAGCCTCCTTCACCCCGAGAGCCGAGTTCATACGTCACGGAGAAGTGACGTATGATAACACACACACACACACGAGAAACGCACTACACGAAAGGGAGCCGCAAGCTCCGCCTTACACGTCACGCACACATGATTGACAGGTCTTCCCCAAACCCCGAAAATTTTCCCAAATTTCAAGTCAGTCGTGGTTTGGCCGCCGTACGATTGGGTTGTGCTGATTTTACTCTCTGCTTCACGCTTCTATTTGTGTTGGGTACAACCGAGGGCCCATTGTGGGAGAGACCGGTTGGTACGTCTGTTTCATCAGTTTTAACCGAGGGCCCATATTCTGGGAGAGACCGGTTAATTCTACTTCTCATTCTCTTCTAATTCTACTCTATCTGTATGAACATAATCAATGTCATTTAATTAAATTAATAATTTCATTTATCGAGAATTCTTCACAGCTTATCTTGCGTCAGAGCGGATGATTATTGAAGTTTAGATAGGTAGCTACTGGTAATCTGTGAACTGGAAACTGGTCTGGGTGAATCCGTTAGTAGAGTGCATTTAAGACTGTCTGTCTGTGACCCCTGTGATCTTAGGCAAGAGAATTAGGAGGCTTGGAAGTCAATAGCTAACACAAAAAGGCTAAGAATTCGCCAAGAACTAAAGGAAAACGACCCCCAAATACCCTTTTCTTTACATTAAATCTAAATCAATCTAAGGATCACTTCCAGAAACGAAGGGGGAATGAAAACTTTTCACAACAAATTTACTAAGGACTGCGGACTGAGGGGATTACTGTAGGTTCTTAATTTGTTCCTGAATATATGTTCTTGTCTATAAATATATGCTTGAATATATAAATTTAGCCGAATAATGGCAGCACCAAATGCGAGTGTTTTCTTAGATCGACTCGGTCTCATAGTGACAGCAAAACTCAAAGCTATGGTCTAAAATTTGTGAACGAACGCAAAGCCTTGTGTGGTCTGTGAACAGCAGTGCTGCTTTTCACACGTTGATTTTAATAAATATCCTCAGAAATAAAGTCTCATGTTGGTCATGTGTATATCATTTGTGGAAACTGGTCACATACCTAACATCAAGCCACCTGCATATATTGTAATATATATTGTTGCATATATATGCACAAACTCGTGCACATAGGCATATAGGCACATACTTTCGCATTGGCCGAGCCACACGCAGACGGAACACTTTCTCACGCTTGTTTTACATCTGAATTGAGACAATAGATATATGGATGCGTATAGCGAGACTTGGTTATTTTATTAAATAATACATATGCAACAGACATTTACAGGTAGAATAGGTTTAAGTGGGGTTGTCTTCCCCAGAGTCACATAAACTGTTTAAATCTAACTAAAGTTCGGGTTAGCGTCAGATTTAGGTTTAAGTGATTTAAGAATTCTTCTTATAATGTCATTGTCAGTTGGATGGGGCCGTTTTTGCTTGGATTCTGGGTTCCTGCGTCGAGGCCCGTTTCCTTCCATTTGTGGTCCCCGGAAGAGGGGAGGCGGTTTATGCTCCAAGCTGTCGTCGCGAGTCCGTTTCAGGGTCACCGTCGGTATACCACTTCGAACTTCAACGAGTTTCGCGCGATTAGGTGGTTTCGACTGCTGGGATAATCGTTGCTGTGGCTTACGAAATTGTGGTTCCTGGTTATGAACACTCTTTCTGGAGATCGATGGGTGGTTCCACCACAGTTAATACAAAACGGTTTCCGATAGCATCTGGCGTACCTGTCGGTAGCTGTGGGACAGGTTGTGCTCCCGCAAATAAGGCAGGCTGGGGTATTAGGACAGTGAGGTTTGATGTGCCCGAGCTGTTGGCACTGAAAACATCTAATTGTTTTAGCAATTTGCGCCGGCTGCTCATGTCTCCTCACGAACCCTCCTGAAGGAAAAGGATTTCTTAGCTTCAGAGGTTTAGGTTCGGCTTCCCTTTTGCCGTTTTCCTTATTGGAAGTGATTTTTGCGGGGATTTTGCCGTTCCGGTGATGGTTCCATATTTGCCGTGATCCCCTGATGGAAGCTGCGATGCATTTTTTCCTGAGCGCCTTGATACGGGATTTTGCCATACCCGCAAGGCTGAGGATAGTCATTCGCTGGATCCCATGTGCCCAGGGATCCCACGAGCACTGCGTCCAAGAAGGGAGTCCAACCTTGTTGCTGGAGTTCGTCGCATTCCGGAGAGTATTTCTTCAATTTGGTATCTCTGGCCCTCTGGAATGCTTCTGGAAATGTTGCATTAACGACAGACACGTCAATTATAAATGCTTGTTTCGAGCCCTCGTCCATCACTACGATATCCGGTCGGTTGATTCCGGAGGTATTCTTGATAGTTTTATTTACTTGAATGCTTCGCTTCCTATGAAGTGTCGGTATCGACTGAACCAGCAAGTCTTGAACAGCATTGTGACGGGAGATGTACTGCTGTCCTGAGTGGGATAAGCATCCATTCAGGACGTGGCCGAGGAATTCTACCGCGGCAGTGCATCTCCTGCACTTTTTGTCCTTCAATGCAAGTCTGCGGGATCCTACATCAAACAGGTTGAGTCTAGCCCTATGGACAAAATTGTAGTCATCGACTGTAAGATATCGTCCACTAAAGAGGAAGAAGCCTTGATCTTGCCCAGGCTTCGCGAATGTTAATGATTTCCCTTGAGATTTAGAGGCCTGCAGCATTTGCAAATAGTGGGCTCCGACTCCTCTTCGTAGGGTCTTCACAATTCCCTGGACGCCACGATGGTCGATTCTTATTGGGGCCGGTTCATTTGGGATCTGGATTTTGAGGTCGAAAGTGTTTTCGTGAAGAGTAGCTATTACTGTCATAAATTTGTTGAGGTAGCTTATATCCTGTCGAAGAGTAGACCACTGGCCACCTCCTTTGGCTCTCCTGCATCGGACCGTTTGCGAGTTCAGGTATGCACAAATAGCTGCAGGAGTTTTCTCGTTTATTTCCGTAGTCGGATCAAGCCCCTTCTCTTGCATCTTCTCCCCTGACGACCGTGGCGCTCGCCGCTTCACCTAGTTGTTGCATTGCTATCGCCCTCACGGTCGCACAGGGGGACCATAGTATTCTCAGGCTTCTGGCAAGTCTGAGGATACTATGGTCTACTCTAGATTCCGTGAACCCGCATGCTCCATGCGACGGAGGACCATAAATGTAGGCATTCGTGGCAGTTTCCAGTACATCCAGGATCTTCAATTTGATTCAATGGTCCTGGTCCTGAAAGTGGTCTTGAGGGTGGTCCTGGTTTTAGACCCTTGGTCCTGGTCCTGGTCCTGAAAAGTGGTCCTGGTCCTGGTCCTGGTCCTGAAAGTGGTCCTGAGGGTGGTCCTGGTTTTAGACCCTTGGTCCTGGGCCTGGTCCTGAAAAGTGGTCCTGGTCCTGGTCCTGGTCCTGGTCCTGAAAGTGGTCCTGAGGCTGGTCCTGGTTTTAGACCCTTGGTCCTGGTCCTGGTCCTGAAAAGTGGTCCTGGTCCTGGTCCTGGTCCTGAAAGTGGTCCTGAGGGTGGTCCTGGTTTTAGACCCTTGGTCCTGGTCCTGGTCCTGAAAAGTGGTCCTGGTCCTGGTCCTGGTCCTGCTTTTAGACCCCACCCACTGGTTCAGGCAAATCAAGGCGGCAACATCAAAGGGAGCCAAAAACGCCTAGGCGGTCCTGATAATCTAATCCAAAAATTTTTTCTTTGAGCGAGTCGCGAGTAATAACCAGTCAAATTCGAAAAAGCGGCAAATATCAAAGGATTTTAAAAATTTAAAAAATAGAATAACTGACGCAATTTTCATCCAAAAAAGTTGAAATTTGGTGTGTAGAACTTTCATACAAGGGCAAAATTTATCTGAAAACATCGCGGTAGTACCATGTACCAATCCTTCTGTACTTATATAAGCGGCGCCCTTTGAAATCGCACGGGAAATTTCAAAAAAATTTTTCACGAAAAGAAAGATCTCATCAGTCTGGTTCAGAAAATATATACTTTGTGGTAGCTATCTTGAAGCGTTTTTGAGATATAAAGAAAACAATTTCGCTTTCTACATTATTTGGTCAGACTTTAGTTGTAGTCTTTCCGCTAGTATTGTTGCCCGGCCGGTTTTTTTGACTCGGGCATGCGGACCCGGCCGGCCGAGCTTGTGGACCCGGCCGGCCAAGCTTGTGAACCCGGCCGGCCGGCCGGAAGCGGCCGGCGGCCGGCCGTTTCCGACAGGCCGGGTCAAACAGGCTGGCCGGCCGGTCAAAAAAGGCCGGCCGGTACCAGTTTTGCCCTATTTTTCCTGTATTTTGCAAAATATCTAGCATTAATTGATGCATACAGTTACTCCTGGTTATGTATAACAGATAAAGTCAAGTAATGTCCTTTTTCTGAAGACCGGCCGGGCGGCCGGCCGGCTGCTTCTGACCCGGCCGGCGGCCGGCCGGTCAGCCGGCCGGAAACTGCCGGCCGGCCGGATTGTCGGCATAGCGGGCCGGCCGGCCGGGTTTTCCTCGGCCGGCCAACAACTCTACTTTCCGCAGAACATAAACATTTGAAGGTTTTTGGGTACCCAGATTTTTTGCAGCTATTTCATTATAATATTCTCCAGCGGGAACCTATCATCAATTTATGCTTGATATTGTTTCTGAAGGCTATGTAGAAATTTCACTTTTATGAATGAACTGAAACTCCGTCTGGAACTAAAACTAGAACTGACATTACTTTGTCTTATTGGTTGAAACTTTGAAACTATTAAACTTGTCTGCTGAACTAAGACTAAATATATATTTGCTGGCCATCTTGCTTTGTTCACCTAAGCTTGGTTTACGCACTTCAATGTCGAACTCGAAGGTGCAATTAAGACCAAAACTGTTTCAGCTTTAATTAATGCGACAATGTTGTGCATAGTACAACACGTATATTCGATTAAATTGTCGGTTTTTGGTAGGTTTTTGCAGCAGCGACTTAGAACAGAACTATATTCGGGAACTTAGTATAATAGAATTTTCCTTCCAAAAAATTACAACCTTTACTTGCGAATACAATAACATGAACGCTGTATGTGGATGGAGCTATGTGTCTGAGGAGGTTATGTTCAGACATGGCATCATGAAAATATGGGACCATCAAAATTGAATTGTAGAACAGTCATAAACAGTTACGATTTAAGCAAACAATACAAATTTTATGTTTCCGTATTCAAGTGCTTGAAAGTAAACAAACATTAGAAACAAAAGACCACCTTTTGCGTTGATCTCAAAGAACAGATTAAAATATAGCGTTCAGATAAAACAATTAACTCTACTGCAATTCTATTACAACTAGCTTTTGAGTTTTTACATTGATTTTAGATGTTCTATTCTTCAGAATAATTCACTTTAGTCTCTAAACCCCTTTGAAACACTTTCTTTCTCGTGAGTGTTTACAAACTCCAGCTTCAAGTTTCGTTGAAATGTTTTTAGTACACAACTAGTTTTAATGGAATTTTGAGCAAAGTACACGAAGTTTAATTTTTATACGTTGTCATAAACCTGTTGATTTTACACGCCTGTATTCAGACATTTGTAGTGAAGAATATGCCATAGAATTGTAGTTGTGAGGTTCTTAATAAACCACAATGTTCCGTTTTATGTGCAGTTTTCGATTTCTGTTATTTTATTGTGTGTACCTTTGATTTGTCTTTCTGAAATTGTTCGCTAAATGTATGATTAGGCTAGAATATAAAATTTATTTCGTCTCTAGCGATAATTGGATCTGGTACAGCTGTTTATACTTGCCTGCTAGGTTTTATTTCAGCCATTGGCGCATTTTAGGTATTCAAATGTGCAGCTTAGGATTCTGTTATTCTTTGTGTTGCTTCCTTGAAAATTGTTGTTTAAAGCAGGTGTTGCAAAAATAATGGTTAAACAAAACAAAGTGAAGAAGCTAAGCTGGTACTGCGAATGTTGTAACAGACCATATTAAAATTAGTTTTAATTAATGTTTAAACATGTTGACCTTCGGAAAATATTTTCAAGACCTCATAATCTTACAGCACGGTTTCCCCAACATGCTTGGTTTAATCAAGAGTAATATCCCGGGTTTATTACTGTCTTAGCTCCACATATATACTTTCCTCTGGATGATATATATATATAGTTTAAAGCCACAGTTAGCTTAAATTTAAAAATAACAAATGGACTACACGTTGATTTAGTCATTTTCATAACACCAAGAAAATAACAAAGGTGTTTCGGGGAATTAAAATAAGCAGCCTTTTCCTTTTCTGATTTCTTTCTGAAGTATGCCATTTTAAACATAATATATGCGCGTTGAAATGACTGCAAATGTGTCCTTTATTGCAGCAAAAGTTTTCAATAGGAACTGTGAAGTTCACTGTGGAATATTTCAATGGAAGTTTGATGTGAACTTCGAAACGTCTGGACTGATCAAATTTCTCCATGTCTTTTATGTAACTATGACTGTTTATACAATTTCCCTAATTTGGCTAACTGTGTTGATGGTTGCCAGAGTTTCAGGTAGTGAATAGTTCTTTCTATCATTAAGGTATTGGGAGATGAAAAATATAAACGTTGCTGTGATGTTACTCCGTTCAGGGATCGAGTCGACTACAACGCTTTACTCTTGAGTCTTGTGTTACCTCTCATGTAATGATTGCCGTAAACCAGAAAAAATCGCATTGTGCAACATTTGGGTAACCGAACATAAGCTAGCAATAAAGCTGATGACGTGAAAGGCATGTCCACAAAACAAAATATATTTATTAATGGACAGTTTGAAAATTTTGCAAATTGGGAGCCGTGTTTTGGTAATTCTTCAAGTCCAGCTTCAGTTTCAAGGCAAAAATCTAGCTTAGTTTCAGAGGATAAGATTTCGTAAAAGCAAGATTCCAGATTTTCAAAACTATGACTGCACTCATAGAAACACTCCTGTAGAAATTACAGGAATTCTTGTAGTTTTCTACAAAAGTGCTCCTGTGCGGTCAGTCACTAGCGGAGCTTCCTGTATTTTCAACAAAGTAACTTTTGTATTTTTTACCGGCCTCTCGAATAGTAAAAATTACAGGAGTTTCCTGTGGAAAATTCTAAGGAAACCTGTAGTTTTTATTACAAGAGTTTCCTGTAGAAAATACTAAAGAAACCTGTAGTTTTGTTCGACTTTTTTGACAATGCTGAATCAGATACCAAACCTGTAGTTTTTACAAGACAAACCTATAAATTTTACTGGAGCGGCCTGGTATTTCAAAAAAGGGGGGGGGGGGCGTTGCGGGGGGCAGCCGCTCCCAAAATATTTTCGGCAGGAAGCGGCCGTTACAAAAAATTCACCCACGGGGTGTTGAAAAACTGCAAATTTGAAAAAATTCAAAAATTTCAGCCTTCAAAAATTTTGATCAGTGTCGCCCTTATATACTCTGTTTGCGTTATCACCGTATCGAGTACTTTCCTGTAGAGTAAACCTGTAAACCAGTGAAAACTACAGGTTTCACTTGTCTTGAATACTGGTCCAACTTGTAACCAATTCTACCAAGGTATGTCCGGTAAAAACTACCAACGATGTCCTGTAGAAATTACAAGACTTAACCTGTATTTTCTACAAAAGCTTTTGTATTTATCATCCACAAAAGTGATTCCTGTAGTTTCTACTGGAACATTTCTAAGAGTGTGGTGCGTCTTCTTTGTTTACAGCCAACTCACCCCAGTCGGTGCTCCTAGAACGTATGTATTTTTGAGGGAAGGCGGATGCTGACACTGAATAATTGCCTTAGCAATTACCCGAGGTGTTCTACAAGGCTATCAGTACTTCCGTTACGTCCACCGTAATGGAGGTGCTGTGGTAGCTCCAACATACAGGCGGCCACCCCTTGACAATCTCGGTAACTTGCCCAGGAGATATTTTTTGAAATAGGGTGCTAGAGCTTATTTTTCAAGCTCTAGACTTGACATGATCCTCCACCTGTAGCGCAGTAAGAAGCCACTGCGCTACCGGAGGTTCGTGCGCCTACTTTCAAATATAAATTATGAAATCTATTCTGGTAAAATGGCAGGCGGAAATGTAAATCTCATCGTGTAAGTATGATGTGTTACATCTGTTAATTAATTTGCAAAACAAATAAAATTGTATGTGTTACCTTAGCAGCATTTTTCTCTGCACAACTTATATACTCTGTGTACTGTACTGCGTTGGTTTAGCTGCTTTGGTTTCAGGTACTACTTAGGTTTTTGTAAGGGAATAGCTTTAGCTTTGCAAATTGAGGCTTCCCTCTGCTTTGCCCAAAGCACTACTACAACAAGATTTTGCAGTATTACTGTATTACTGTATTACTGTAGAGGATTAGACGATTAGTTTTTTATACATGAGACAAGTGAAAAGCATACAAAATGTTATAATGTGCATAAACATGTTCTTGACACAAGACTCGACACTACTGGATTTGTCAGAAAATATTAGAACTTCCATCATTATGCTTGTACCCTTCAAACCATAGGATAATGTTGGGGGAATGGGGGGGTGCAGACCGACAAAAAACGAGTAGACCCCCTCATCGAGAAGGAAAAAAGGACAGACCCTCTCGTCCAGAAGGGGAAAAAAGGGAAGACCCCTCAGCGATTTTTACCAAACACTGCTCATTTTCTAGCAAATTTTAGCGATTTTTTAAACAATTTCTTAAAAATCGCAAAAAATCTTCCTTTTTTAACACGTTGGCTGCGATGCCGCCCACCGGTGGGCGGCGCTTGAGTTTCAGCATGTGCGGCGCCGCCCACCGGTGGGCGATTTGATGCTTAATTTTAATATATTTCTCTTGCAAAGACGCACATTTTGAATAGCTTGAAAAGTGCATACGCAAATAACGAAAGAATTCTCTTTCTTTTGATATAAATATTGCCGCCCACCGGTGGGCGGCAACGCACATTTTGGACAATCGAAAATTTGATTTTTTAAAATTGCAAAGTCATATAACAGTTTGCTTACGTAACATTTTTAGCTGTTACAAGACCCTATTTAGTCCAATGAACAACAAATCATTGCTAAATGGTTCAAATAGAACAAGAAATTGAGAAATTACTACTGAAATAGCGCCGACACCGGTGGGCGGCAAACGCACATTCATGAAAAATATAACTTATGTGCGATGCCGCCCACCGGTGGGCGGCGGTATAAAAAATCACGTGTGATATCAATCAGTGAGTCGTGTATGATCGAAAAACATTAAAAAGACAATAAAATATTCATTGCGCAGGAAAATAGCGGAGTCGCACCGGCGGTAGGTCTGTGAAAAGGGTTAACGCAGCCAACGTTAATAATTTTGGGACAAAAATATTAAAAATTAGAAATTTTTGCAAATTTTGGGGTAGACCCCCTTAAAATTTTGAAATTGTTCAGGTATAGGTTAACCCTTTGCCAGAGACGGGGTAGGCCCCCCCAGAATTGGACCCCGTGTTAATGTATTCTTCAAACAGCTGTTTATTAGTAAAAAAGTTCAGAATCTTACCGTGGTATCTAACCAAACCTAAATTCAAAGAAAATTTTTAAGGCGAGTCAAGTTCATATAGTTCATAGTTCATAGTTCATAGTTTCATTTAATAAATGTTAGAACTGAGACTTCCACTTTAAAATTAATTTCAACTTTCTATGGAATATTTTGTGTTTCTAGAAGGAGTGCAATGCTACAGCTGTCAAAAGGAAGGCTGGAATTGTCACGAGGGAGTCTGTGCCGGACCGCATTGCTACAAAATTGAAGGAACCGCAGAAAATGGTAAAAGTAATTAACGCCTTTATGTGTCTCTTTGCTGCGGCACCGTCATTTTCACTCAGTTTCAAATTGTATGCAATTAATAGCTGTTATTATAAACAGTTGAATGAATAGCTGTTATTATTAGTAATAGTAGTAATCAGTGAAACCAAGAGCTTGTTATTTTTATAATTAGGATTCCAGCGAAAATATCTCAAAAATCAGTTAAAAATCAGTCTACTATGTATGTAATATGAGATCCTCTCTGCAACGAGAATATTTGAATACTGGATCATTAAAGTATTTGTATTGCAAATTTGTAACAACTGACTGCTTCACCTTCAGCGTCTGAACACTCGAAAATGTTCAATAAAAAATTTACAAAGCTGAGATTGCCGAGTATCGACTGAGTCAGGGTTTTCAGACTCGATGATCCGATCATTATCTGGTGGTGAGTCGAACTGATCCAGTGACCGTTTCATCTCTTATGCTGACTGTGGTACTGTTATAGGAAAACGTGTCGTCGCAAAGGGATGCACAAATTATGGCGGCGTAGACCGAATTGGCTGCCAGCATCATGAGGAATTCTATTCTGCCCGGCCTGAATTTCCTAAAGTACTAGGAATCCGATGTGTTTGTAATCGGACAGATCTCTGCAATGGTGCAACAACTTTGATGAACCGTCCTGACTTTTTGCCTGCTCTAGTTTTGCCTTTTGCTGCAATTTTGTTTTCTCTCATGCTCATTACTCCGGAAAGATGGTTATGATGAAGAAGAATAGCAAACTGAACAACTGAAAAATTGCTGTTCGACCGTCTTTGCTATTTAATTAGTGTTATTGCAATTAAATTTTTGTTTGTTCAATACCAAACCATGTATATACTGACATTGCGTGATGCATGATGCAAGAAGAGACGGCAGGACGGCTTGTCTTTACGTAGTGGTGCCTCTGTTTGGACGTTGGCAGTTAATATTTCTCTGACTCTTGTGGAAACTAATTTAACTCCCCAGAGCTGGAAGTGGGTCAACATTTCTGACTCGTACCCGACCCGCGACCTGGCGATCCTTGACCCTACCCAAGTGACCCACACCAGTGACCCGCGGGAATTTATTTGACCTATTTGACCAACTTTTGATAAATGAAGCGCTAGGGCTATATCTTGATCACGGATAAAAATCATAAGGAATTTCGATGTTGCAACAAGTTCAGGAGCACTACTTTTGATGAAAGCAACTAAATTTAATATGCAGAAATTCTTGTTATTTTGGGATCTATTGAATTATTGAATGGTAGAAAAAACAAAATTAAGGCACAATTTCCAAAATCTTTCAAGAGTAAAGCGATGGTAATTGTTTGTTTCATCTCTTCAAATATCATCACACACAGCGTGTTACGGGAAATCTTGCAGTCAGTTAGGTATGCCACTGTTTAGCCTGATAACTTTGAACTTACACAAATTTTTCCAATAATGTAATGTTTACAGAAATCATGCCAGTGCGATAGCAAACGCATAATTTTGGCCAGAATAACAAAATATTCAGTCCTGAAATTGGGCGAAACCAAAAAATTTTGAAATTTTAATGTCCAAGTTAATTTTTTTGTGCCTCGACGACCCACTATTGACCAAATGCGCTATCTTAGCTTCTGACACTTCTCTTCAATAGTCTACAAATTGCTCAGTTATGCCAAATAATGCACAAGGATTTTAACACCACAGTAGTTTATAAGCATAATTATAGTCTAAAAATATCATAGTCGGCATTCGTGAGTAGAAGGAAAGCACGTCACAGTATACGTAGTTTCATAAAATTAACGCATATTTCTAAATTAGTTAAGGCATGCATAACGTATTCACTACACTGCTTTTAATTCAGTCTTAGAATTTTTTCGTTGTCATAATTGTATTGAAACTGAATAAAAGTACATAAGCTTGAAGCCTATTCAAATTATTAATTAACGCATTTGAAAGCTGCGTGATCAAATTGACATGAAATCCTGATAGTTTTTAGTTTCTAAAGAAACTCCATTCAGTAATCCCTCATCCCAAATTTATTTTAGGCGAAATTTCACATTTCTGGCAAGGAAGATTCAGGAAGATTTCAATAAAGCTATGTGTCGGATATCAAGAAACGTTAATTTATCAAGTTTTCAAGCATTCTCATTATACAAGGTTGTATCTTGCATAAGTTCAGTTCCTTCGGTGATATATATTTACAACACGTTGTAAGTGTGTCAGATTATCGCATCAGTAATCTTCTGTAATTATCTTCTCCGCTGATCTTTTTGGTACAAACTGGACTGGTACAAAATATCTTTTGACTGTGCTTCCATGCAATGAATAATATATATATATATATATATATATATATATATATATATATACACACACACATATATATATATATATGTGTGTGTGTGTGTGTGTGTGTGTGTGTGTGTGTGTGTGTGTGTGTGTGTGTGTGTGTGTGTGTGTGTGTGTGTGTGTGTGTGTGTGTGTGTGTGTGTGTGTGTGTGTGTGTGTGTGTGTGTGTGTGTGTGTGTGTGTGTGTGGGTGGGTGTGTGTGTGTGTGTGTTTGTGCGTGTGTGTGTGTGTGTGTGTGTGTGTGTGTGTGTGTGTGTGTGTGTGTGTGTGTGTGTGTGTGTGTGTGTGTGTGTGTGTGTGTGTGTATGTGTGTGTTTTATCTTCTACTTTTTCTACTTTAAACCCTCAATCTTCAAACACTGATAAGTTGTGCAGCTACATATGACAGTAAAAGAAAAGGTAGATAAAAGATTTCAAATTAACTGCAGTTAGACCGCTAACACAAGACTAACTAACTAACTGACTAAACGCTATTAGCCCTAGAAGCGACCAGCCAACGGCCACCGCATTCGTAACTGTTCTAATTCTCTTCAGTCCGATCTTAGCACTAATTTTGAATCCAGTAGAATCTTACATAAGACTTCTGATTACTTAGAATTTGCTGATATTGGCTTTCTTTGAAACTATGAAAACTGTTTCAGAAAAGCTCTCTGTATGATGGAAGGTTCAATAATTATTTTAACCTTAAGGCGTTAAATTTCAAATAAGTGAATTATGCAGAAGTGGCTCAAGCTTTTTAACCGGGTCTGCTGGAAACTATTCCCAGAACTCTAATTATTCCTCGAAGCTTTTACAAATTAAATAATTAATTAGGTAGGCAAGAGATGAGATCCCTTTCATAGTTCATAAATGGAACTCACGACTAGTTCTCAATCGCGGATAAGTTGTCCCCGATTTTATTGTTTAAGTACTTTCTTTTTCTTACTAATGTAAAATATGGTTGAGCTAGGGAATTAAACCACTGAGCTCACACGCCAAATTTTAGGTGGGACTGAGCGCAACGAACGCCAACCGACGACTGCAGGTGGAGATCTTTAGTCCAGGCGGCTCTTATCCACCGACTTGCCTCGCCAAAGGGGAACAGACGCTTTTTGGGGGACACACACAAAAATTAAGCTCAGTTATGGACAGGCTCCGGGCTATTCCCGGAAGGCTACCTAGCTAATTAAATAGATCAGACTAGTTAAGCAAGGTTAATAAAAATTAAATTAAATAAACGGAAAGACAACTGGCTAATTTAATGATACGAGCACAGGGAAATTATAACAGGAAAATCCCTCCGGGCTACCCAGAGGGGGACAGACAAGTACAGCGGGCTACCCGCAGAAATAAACAATAGCAAAGGTATAAAGGGGATGACAAAAATAAAGGGAAAGGGAACCAGCAATCAAAAGGGGGAGGAATGGGATACTGCAAACCCGGGGGAGAGGGATTAGCTAGTAAAGTTAGACCCAGGGGGACGGGGACAACCCCGCAACTTAGGACAGGAAGGGGGAGGGGAGAGTTAGGAGTTAAAAAGAAAAGAAATTGAAAGGGGTTAAGACTGAAAGAGGGAATTAGAAAGGGTGAGTTAGAGGTAATTTTTCAAAAGAGAAAACAAAAATAAACACCTACGCTTTTAGGTGTAGGATTGCAATGGGTGGGGCCCCCAACTCTTAGGACCGCTTGCGAACTTGAACAACTCCCAACTGATGAAAAGGTGACGTAAGCGTCAAAGTAGAATTTTGTTATGCGTTGGGAACGGGAGGGTCTATCTTTGCTAAGCCAAAAATAATTGCAATATTAAGTTTACGCTCAGAAAATAAGTGATTTTAGATAATTTTCAAAAGATGAGCATAAAGTTAGCACTGCAAGATATTTAAAGGGGTTTCCAATACAAAATAATACAGAATCATTGGGCTTCCCAACAATTATAGCAATACAATATTTATGGGGAATTTGGGGGATTTTGGGGGAGTTTTAGGAAAAACAGCGAAGGTGGGAATTGGGAAAGGACTTGGAAAGGGGGGGTTATAGCAGGGTTGCTATTACCCACATTACACTAATTACGCGTTAATTTGGTTTCGTGGAGGCTAGAACTTAAAGGTGATCCAATTCGGCCATGGAATTAGGCTATTTTTGTCCGACGGATCCTAATTTGACAACACTACTTTATTTCTAACTCAGCTTTCAGCTAAATATGCATTTATCATTCAAACATACACTATACGGAAACTAAACTAACCACTTCTCACCTACAGCTCCTAATTTTCTTTCTTCCGCATTTACGATATAGTCCTACTTTTTATTGCAATGGTGTTTTAGGCTTAAGTTTCATTGTTCATTAATCAAGTTTTGTACGATGAATTAATTATGAGCTAACAAACACAGGCTATAGTAGTAGTACACAGGTAAAGCAACGTAGGCTGCTGAAATCCCCCGGTGTTGAGAGCAACCGCTGTCAAAAAATCAGTTGAAATGAGTTGATGATTTCGTCTGCGTCAGTTCCTTGCCTGTCAATCAGGTAAATTTGAAGCAGAAACAAGTAGGCTAAATTCATTTTACCTTTATCTACGTTTCTTGGCTTGGTTCTCTCTCCCAATTTGCATTTAGGAGTAGCAGTGCGTAACAATTTTAAACATTATTCACCACCATATCAGGACTAACGCTATTGAAGATTTATTTACTGTTTCGGGAACGAAGCTGTTGCTCAAGTAAACAATCTTGTAGGATTAAAATGTCATTGACTGAGGGTTAAGCAACTACGTATTGGTTACTTCTCCCACTAAATCAGTGTATATAGAAAACGTCAAGCGGATCCTAAAATATTTCTAAATCGCCTACGCAATACTAAATGAGTGTAAGGAAATATGTGCATGTTATGTACATTGTGTTAGAATTATGGTAGTATGCTTCTTTTTAGTAATGGAGCCGCTAAGTATAGTTGTAAATCAGTTTTGCAGAGTTTGAGGACGGCAGGCCGACCGCGGGGACAGCTTTAGTGGCAGTCGGGTGAAAAGTAAGAAAACCTAACCTTATGTTCAAAACTTTTTGGCCTAAATGCAGCCTGTCGGATGTCAGTTTGTCAGAAAATTCTTGCCATCTTTTTGCTAATTTTGCTTGTTTCGTAAGCCCAAGTGAATGTACAGATTATAAGCTTTAAAACGATGTATAAAGCTCTTCCCAACTCCCATAACTGCGAAAGCCCAGAGGTTATTGAAACTTGACTATGCGCACGCTGATCCAAGCAGTCAAAATTTTGTGATCCTTGATCAAGAAAATCCTCCAAGCAGAAATAGTAAACTAACTGACCCCATAACTAATAACATCTTGTTTCATTAGCAACCTACCCACCCTGTTTATTAATCTCTTGTGTTTGTCCGTCATAAACTGAAATATCTCAAATCTCAAACATTATGCTATTTCTAATGCTGAGATTTTCTTAATCTGTCCTCCAAGGGTAATGCAATTCTCTTACAGCCAGTTTAATAATGTGAAGTTGGCCATTAATAATGCCAATTATCCAAATTAGGTTCTCATGCTTGATCTTTGTCATAACCGTTTTTAGACTGCATGACTTGAAACATTGTTTTGCTGCTTATCAGGGACTTCTAAAAATAATTTGTCTTGAAGCAGGTAGACTGTAGCTGCCTTTGAAATCTTGCAGTTTATATATCTGTAATAAAGAAAACAATACAATGCAGCACAACAGTGACCTGCATAAGCACCAGTCACATCGTGGTATGCAACGTTTTCTTCAAGTCATAGGTCTTTAGTTAATCCTTATTTCCTTGAGCAGATTGTGCCAGGGTCGGTTGCTGCGTACGTCATCGCTTACGAATTTAACATTTCAAATATATAAATGTCAGGATTTCAAGTTGTCCTTAGGCTAGTAATGTAATGTCCTGTAATTAAAAGAATTTTTACCAAAGCGTTCAACTCAACTATTATGAAGTAGCTAGAGGCGATACTCCTGCTCAACTTTAACGTAATAATGACATCAATGACAGTAAAAGTCACTCATATAAAAGTTAGTTGGTTATGCAATATCATGCAATCAATATTTTTAAAGCAGAAGTTTAGATTATCCCCGATTTTGAACTTTATGAAAGCCAGACGGAAACCAGTGTTATTATCTCGGTAGGATCAAATTTTTCTATTTAGAGCCCTCCTAACCTATTACCTAAGCATCATATATTTGTCAGTTGAGTATTAATCAGCTGTGTCTGCTCTGGTAAAATAATTGGGAAACTGCACTAATTGCTTGGTTCCCTTTTTGGGCCATATGGATGGTTTCATTTTCAGCAGTAACTCCGCAGCTTTAATGATTCCTAATCTGCTTTTCCCATATGTAAATACTATTAAAACTGTCAAGTTTAAGAAATTAAAGGGTCAGTGATTGAAATCCAATAGTCTTATAATCCCGACCGCAGTAATGCTAGAACAGTTCTAGAAGCGAAATTTTGAGACTTATTTCTTCATCTTTAATTGACAATACTGTTTGGAACTTTATGGTATTTTCTTACAAATTTCTTACCAATCGTCAAAGTACCATTGTGTCCCAGCTTTCAGGTTGTGATTTATTGAGCGAGGAGTAGAACTAAGCTCTGTAGTATGGCTAAGAGCTCTAATGCAGACTTTCTCTCCCTGCATTTTGGTGGATAATAATGAGAAATAAAAGGAGTCATTTTCCATATTTGCAACCAATTTTAGGCCAATTGGCCTTTCTGTGGTAACAGAAAAGCTGCTATAAACGTTTTCATTTTTAGTTTAATTTATGCCTTTTATAAGATTATTATAGGCTGCAGCTGGTTTTAAGTCAGTAATCATGCAATTATTTGTGATAATTACCGTCGGTCTGATTTTGTGTTGTGCCAGCCTGTGCGAATCCCGTTATGTTTTTATTCCCGTCGGCTGGTCTCGAGATTTGGACAATCTTAGGAAGGATGCTGTTAGCCAAGTTGAAAGAAGAATTGATAATACCAATTTGCTTGATCAATATAACGAACACTTATGATACTGTAGACAACTACGAATGCATTCAGCAGCAGGAATATTGAGCTATAAAACTTTTAAAATTGTCACTACCTTACCAATGTCATTGTTAAATAAATTCCGCTTTTTCTATTGTTTCTAATAGCGACAAGATTTTAACAACCTTTAGGAATTCATACAAACTTACAATCTCTTACAAATACGCTAAAAGCAATTTCAAATTACAAGCGGTTGAATGGGTGGCCCGAAAAAATAAAGCCAAATTACAAGTTAGGATGAAGAATACTCACGACAATGGTGTCTTATTTACATTTCCCTCACGCATTCTAACTGCTTTTGGTGTGCTGAGGTGCATAGATGAATCAGAACATTGGACGGGAACGCGATTGGGTTGGATCAGAGTCCTCTCCTCAGAAGTTTGAGTTGCGGCGCGGGGACCAGACCGTCATCGGTCTTGGTGAGTGCATGAACTTGGGTTCAACCCGAGTTCATGGACGGCATCTACAGGAATCGGATGATGATCTTATGGCACTGGGAGCTGCGGCGATGCCTGGATTGTCACCTTTGAATACCTTGGTTCAGTCTGTGCTTCAGAACCTAGGAATTGATTCGGAGCACGAATTCTCGCTTGGAACGGCGGCACCGAAGAATTGGGCTATGAATTCGGGAGCACAGCATAAGCTGTCTAGAGATCCGTCATTTGATGTTGGAACCCAGGCTCTGGCTTCACCGTCTCGTCATCAGCATAGTCCATCAAGGAGCTCCGCGGGTGTTATCACCCCGGTAGCAATGAACACTGGAATGAAACAACAAGTTATGGTGCCTCAACCTTCATAAACGGCCAACAGTGGACATTTGGGTTCAACCCAGCGCCCAGAGGGGTCAGTTGTGATGAAGGTTAACACGACGGTCCTGAATAACCAGCTTTTGCGACCGGACCCTTGGTCAACCTCATCATATACTTCCGGATGAGTTCAAGTTCGTCTCTGATCTACTCAGTGGAACCAAGAGTACATAATGATAAGAGTGTGACAAGCGTCACATTCTATGCAATGAAGGCAAAAACTATGCGATGCGCGCTAACGGCTTACCCCCCCACAAATTGACACCCTCTCACACCGCCCCTATATGGGTACGTGGTCCAAACGGGGGTCGCTCACTTCTTTGCATAATTACACGTTGAAATTAACAGGGGCCCAATTTGGGGAGGGGGTGCAAGCGTGTATGTTTAACACATAGATGTACAAAATATACTAAGCGAGTAAGCGACCTCCGTTTGGAACTAACCCATATAGGGGCGGTGTGAGAGGGGGTCAATTTGTGTGAGGGGGGTAAGCCGTTAGCGCGCATCGCATAGTTTTTGCCTTCATTGCATAGAGTGTGACGCTTGTCACACTCTTATCATTATGTACTCTTGGTGGAACTAAGGAAATGTCAACAAATCGTACTAGTCAACCTAGTTTTCTATTTCGATACGAGTTAATGCCGTAAAACAACTGTGTTGTAAAGAAATCAAAGTGTATACTGCACATTGATTTTGAACTATCTACAACAAAATTAAAAAACCAATTTTAGATTATTATTTTGCATCGACGATGTATTTTCGACGATCTGAAGATTCGTTTGCCTGGTTATTGGGCTAAGGCTGTATGCTTAAGTCAATTTAGAAATAACTTCTAGTCTCAGAAAAGGATTTCAGATTGGCAATACGTTTGCTTAAGGTTACTTATTCAAATTCTTACCAATATTGTTTCACCAGAAGCGTTGGAAAAATTCTCTTTAAAGAAAGGAACTCGCGAGAATTAAACACGAAGCAAAATATTGCCAACTGCCAGTGAAATCGATTAGGCAATTACTTTTAGTGTATTTTTACCATAGTCCACCTTTTTAAAACATGACACTTTATTACACACTACATTTGTCATTTTCAGTTTACACTACTTTCCCGATTTTCCGCTTCAGTCATTCCACGCTTGCTTGTTCAGCTTCTCGTTTCTGTTCCTGTTCCTCCTGTTCCACTGCGTTTCCGCCGTGTCGTCGAAGCTCGTCAGACTTTGCAATATCATTGCACACTAAGGACGGACAGAGGCCACCGCTGCCGCCATCACGTCTGTTGGACACCGGTCGGCTCCAAATACCGCCGACCAGCAACAGCACACTCAGAACCAGAAAAGGTGACAATGCTTCCTTTTGAATATACGGTAGTCTATACTCCAAAATTTCACAGGGTTTGCAGCGATGCTTAAGCTTCCCTTTGGACTGTGTACTCTTTGTGGTGTGATAAATATGAATTGTTCTCGCGAAAGAACTGAAAACCATCCAAAAGCATTGGTTTCAGTCTCACAGACTCATGATGTTCTGAGAAACATCAAAATTTTTATGAATGCAGTAATAAAGAAATTTTGATGTAGTAAAAGTAACGCTCGGTACTTTAGTTAATTTTAGGGTCAATATAGCAGCCCGTATAATAAGATTTTTGGAATGCAAAAAGGGTAAATAACTTTTTAAAAACAACTTTAAGTTTCACATAATTCGAATATAACAAGAGAACTGACGAACGAAGTATACTACTACAACCCCTCAGACACGAAAACGGTCGAAAGTGGTTGTCGATCCTACAAAATCAGAATCATCGACACCCAAACAATTGAACAAATACGGCCTGGAGTTACTCCTACAGTTACGTAATGCTTCATGAAGGGCGTTAGTTTTGGCTTTTGACTAGATACACGCCTTTCAAAGAAGACAGTTTCCGGATAATTGAAAGTCGAGGCGAAGCGGGTGAGCTTTCGTCGGAATGTTTTGACATGCGACTTTCTACGATTTAATTGTAGTGCCATGCCAAGTGAATATGTAACAAATAAAAATAAGTTAAAAGTTGTTGTGATTTCTGCTATTGCTATATACCCGCCGTATACGCAGCTGCCGTATGTTAGTTTCCTGCATCAGAGCAATTTGGTACACTGACGAACATCTTGGGTCATCTCGACACCTACAACGCCAAATGAGAAAGATGAACTTCCTATATCCTGAATCCTGAATCCTCTATCCTGAACTTCTCCGATCTCGCTGATTTTCACATATTTTATTGTCCAAATGGTATATTTTAACGAGTTTTTAAAATTAAAGTCGTAATCTTAGGGTTCTTGAGTAATTTCACCTCAAAGTTGAGATTTCATGTGTTAAATGTAAGGGCAAGAAAAATTCATTCTTAGCCCAGGGGTAGAAACTGGCTAAAAAACGACTGTTTTCTGTTTTTGTTTTCTGTTTTCAAACTCTTGACTCTGTGTAAGTATGGATAACCGTGAACTAACTCTTGTGAAACTTGTGAACTAATTTTTGGGAACCTTAATTTTTGTGAACTAACCTTAATTCTGTAAACTAATTAATTCTTGTACACTAGTAGTTCTGTGAACTAATTAATTTTTGTACACTAATTGTTGAATCCTAATCCTACATTTTTGTACAAATCTGACCGCATGGTTGTCACTGTCACTGTTTTGGGCTTCCGATTTATGTGAAAAATTGTCTTGAATATTGTCTTGATAATAATAGAGATAGTGATTTTCTGTTTGCTTGGATGGTTAGGAAAATTGCCCTGTTTTGCTGACTAAGGGCCTTTTCGCGCGCGAGTTAAAAGAGTAGAGTTAAAAAATTTTAACTCGTTTAACCCTGCAGGAGAGTTAAAATGAACTGTTTAACTCTTTTAACCCTGTGCGCGAAAAGGATTGAGTTAATTTTAACTCTTTTAACTCGTTTAACTCGCTGCGCGAAAAGGCCCTAAGAAGTTCAAAATCAGAAAGTGGGGTTAATCGTCTTAAGATAGAAATTTGGGGAGCCCCATGAGCCCAAAAGCAATCTCATACGTCATGCTTATCATGACGTATGCCTTTTCTTTCGTAGATTTTCGCCTTCACATCAAAAGAAATCAAAAAGACCGAAAACTGCAGAAATTCACGTGGACAGGGCTGAGAGGGGAGAAGGTGACTGAACCCCCAATCTATTCAGTTTGAGGTGGACTGTCTTGCAGAAAGGTCGGTTTTGAGACCTATTGCTTTCTTGTCTTCTACGTTTACGTTTGGGCTGCTACGCCTGTTGTGTGCTGCTTCGTCGTTGGCCAGTGGTGCCAGTTGATTTACTTTGTGTGAAGTCTAATTCGTGTTGTCTGTCTCGTTCGGTCACCTCCTACTCACCCAGTTCTGGTTGCGTACCTGCTCAACCGTGATTTTATTAGTGATTCTATTTCCTATTTCTTGTCACTCCCAGGACCATCAGGACTAACGGTAACTTAAGTTTGTGAGTTTTCAGAGTTTGCTCTCCAAAGCTAATGTTTGATACAATTTTGTGAAACCGTTGAAGTGAAATTCCCTAACTGTTACGTCTGATCTAACTTTACTGTAAACCCTTGCTGTATATCTAGACTTAAACTGGACATAATTGGTATATCATTAAACTTGTAAAAAACCTGTGAATTTATCTGGCTTGACTTGTGTAGCTTAGGGATTTGATCTGAGAACAAGGTGGACCACAGTTTTAGTTACGGAAGCCTTGTTTAGGTAGCATAATTAGTTGACCTCAAAGTTCCATTGAGCGGTCAACTAATTATTAGGTAATCTTAGGATAGACTGATTTGATTCATTGAGCCATTTCACCAGTGCTCTGATTGCTAGTTT
>JASAND010016028.1:0-19344 GCA_030248195.1 Trissonchulus latispiculum
TTTTGGGGGGATACCCCCCCCAAAAACTATGCCCAACTCCCCAACCCGCCAACCCCCCTGGGGAAACTATGGGCAGGCGTGTAAGCCGGGGCATAGGTGTGGCTGGCGAAAAAAGTGGGGGTGGGGGTTCAGAAAAAAGTAGGGAGGGGGGTTTGGGGAAAAAAGGGGGAGGGGGGTCGCGAAAAGTCGAATTGAGGGGAGGGGTAAGAAAAATTTTCTAGGGGGGGGTCGGCCAAAAAATCTCGAAAGTCGGTTTTTCGTTAAAAAATTGAAAAATTTTCTCAATTTACAGCTATTTTTGACAATTTTTAGCATAAGTAAGCGAATTCTAGCAATTGTTCGCTAATTTTTGGAATGTTTTGGAAAAGTTTCGAATTTTTAGCTAAAAATTTTCAAAACTTTAGGTAGGGGTTTGAAAATTTTTAGGGGGAGGGGTCTGAAAAAATTGATTTGGGGGGAGGGGTAGAAACAAATTTTTAGGGGGGGGGGGGTGGCGACCCCTCCATTTGGGGGGAGGGGTCCCCCCCAAAACACACCTATGGCCGGGGCCCAGGGGGGGGGCGATGGGGGCAGGCCCAGTCCCCCCCCCCCCGAAATCGGAGGCCAAAGAAAAATTTTATAAACAAGTATATAAGAATGCTGGTAAATATTTCCAAAAAAATTGTCGCCTGCGGCGCTATTTCTACATGAAAATACCTCAAAAACACCAGTTTGCACTCAAATCGTACTCCACAGAGTTCAGTGTCAGCATCAAATTTTAGAAAACTTTTGGCTTGTCCACCTCCGTCCTTGACATAAAAACAGGTTGGCTATAAATATATAAAAACTACTGGACAGTTCCAGTAGTTGTTTGTTACTGGTTCAAACCAGTAGTTTTAGGCACATTTAAAAACTACTGGACAGTTCCAGTAGTTGTTACTGGCTCAAACCAGTAGTTTTAGGCACATTTAAAAACTACTGGACAGTTCCAGTAGTTGTTACTGGTTCAAACCAGTAGTTTTAGGCACATTTAAAAACTACTGGACAGTTCCAGTAGTTGTTACTGGCTCAAACCAGTAGTTTTAGGCACATTTAAAAACTACTGGACAGTTCCAGTAGTTGTTACTGGTTCAAACCAGTAGTTTTAGGCACATTTAAAAACTACTGGACAGTTCCAGTAGTTGTTACTGGTTCAAACCAGTAGTTTTGGACACATTTAATAACTACTGGACAGTTCCAGTAGTTGTTACTGGCTCAAACCAGTAGTTTTAGGCACATTTAAAAACTACTGGACAGTTCCAGTAGTTGTTACTGGCTAAAACCAGTAGTTTTGGACACATTTAATAACTACTGGACAGGTCCAGTAGTTATTACTGGTTCAAACCAGTAGTTTTGAGCACACTTGATACTACTAGAAGGTTCCAGTAGTTGTTACTGGCTCAAACCAGTAGTTTTAGGCACATTTAAAAACTACTGGACAGTTCCAGTAGTTGTTTGTTACTGGTTCAAACCAGTAGTTTTGGGCACATCTAAAGACTACTGGACAGTTCCAGTTGTTACTGGTTCAAACCAGTAGTTTTGGGCACATTTAAAACTACTGGACATTTCCAGTAGTTGTTACTGGTTCAAACCAGTAGTTTTGGGCACATTTAAAAACTACTGGACAGTTCCAGTAGTTGTTACTGGTTCAAACCAGTAGTTTTGGACACATTTAATAACTACTGGACAGTTCCAGTAGTTGTTACTGGCTCAAACCAGTAGTTTTAGGCACATTTAAAAACTACTGGACAGTTCCAGTAGTTGTTACTGGCTAAAACCAGTAGTTTTGGACACATTTAATAACTACTGGACAGGTCCAGTAGTTATTACTGGTTCAAACCAGTAGTTTTGAGCACACTTGATACTACTAGAAGGTTCCAGTAGTTGTTACTGGTCCCTCTAGTAGTTGTGTACTAATAATACTAGTAGACTTGTACTGGATCATTTCCAGTAGTTGCTACTAGCCAAATTATCCTAAACTACTAGTTGAATTAGTATAAAAGTACTGGAACCGTTAGTAGTTATCATCTACTGGTCCAGTTCCAGTATAAACTACTGGTTCACTTTTAAGAGTGCAGTGCACGAAAGGATACCACCACCTTAAGATCAGTTCTTAGATTTAGATAGTCGATACCGAATAACGGCATTCTTGTTCTCATTGTCCCTTTGCTTATTTTAGCTGGCCATTTACGCTGAGAAATATGAGGAGTTTCAGAATTCCCTCAAGTCCAGCAATGATGTGTTTACCACTTTCAAAACAGACATGGACAAGGTATGTAAAGGCTGTTATATTTTGCGGTCTATGTGAAGAAACTGCAGATTTCATCCAGGTTCTAATCTTTGATAACCTGGCAACGATTCTCCAACGGATGTTTTTAAATTCATGAGTATGCATTTCATGGCTTTGTTTTGAGAAAAGTGTACAATAGTGGGTGTGAACCCTTTTGCGCTGTACTTAGTTGTAACAGAATAATTTTATTGCCTCACGCATAAGTATCCCCTCCAACCCGTGTAGGGATTTGTTCTGCTATTACTAAAACTAGAAAAAATTTTGGAAACTGTTTTGGTGATCAGAATTATTTGTTATCAAATTTATTCCTGCTTAGTTAAATATTTATTCCGTTGAAACTGTGCACCCATTCGCCTACCGTACATCGAGATCCAGTCAAAATTTTGAATTTTAAGCTCGTAGACTTTTGTCCTGTGATGACTTTTTGCTTATCAACTCCTCCCTCTCGTTAAGTTTGTTGAACTGAAAATGGTTTACGCTGGTGCCTTTAATCGTGACTTCAGATGACAAAACGTCTGGCAAAATTGGACGCGGAAACGAAGCAGTGGAAGGCAAAATGGGAAGAGTCTAATCAAGCCCTGATTGAAGTCATTCAGCAGGTAAAGCTCCAGTCTAATTTTAGACTATTTGAACAGATACGGTAAGAAGGAAACGAAAGTCTCTATTCCTGCTAAGGAAAAGTGGAAACTGTAGTACCCGACATTGCGTACTTGTAGTGTTGTAAGTTTTATTCAAATTCTGCGCAGTTATGGTATTAGGCAAAACAGTGGAGCATGGCCGTTTTCTTGGAATCGACAATTTCGGATTTGATTTTTGTAATCCAAAAAAGTGCCCGCCCTTCCCCATAAAAAAACTCCCATGGGCTTTTTTTGGAAACCGTCTTATAATTACTGTTTCACTATTTTTCGATATATTTCTGCTGATGACAAGCTGCTTGGCCAGTGTCAGTTGCTCACATGTCTATCCAAAGACCTTGACATAACTTAATTTTAAACCTTGACATAACTTAATCAGTCACAGCTTTATTCACAGACTTCCAGTTTTCAATGTCCTGAAAGTGAGCCTTGAGAAATCCAAAAAAGCACTCACCTTATTGGGTGGGTCACTGTTTGGCATGATGTATACGGTAAATGCGCACAATAAGAAACCTAATGAAATTTGGAGTTGCCGTACGCGTCGTGTTTAGATTTTTGTTCCTTTATCTTCTTGGGGGCTTTTTAGATGTTTCATTGACTGCTTACAAACAGTTGTAAAAAAAGCTGTAAAAAGGAAGATGTGAAAAATATATGTGGGACAATATCTTGGGAATTTTAGAAGGGCAAAGTAGAGGAGGAGTGTCTGAAGCTGAAGGAGAAAATTGTGAAACTGGAAAGTCTTTGTCGTGCCTTGCAACTAGACAGGAAGAAGTTGTTGGATGGATGTAAGCTTTGTTGTATTGTTTAGTTTGTATACTTTCAACCGTGGACGTATCCAAAGCGCGTTGGAGATTGAAACTCCCCTTTTTGGTCCCCCGATAATTTCGATACCTAGTTCCACAATAGTAAAATTTCTAAAATTGCCCTCCAGCCGTTTTCCTTTACACATTTCTTTCGAAAGTTTTGCGCCTTCGTCGCTTTATAATCGTTAGTGTGTACTATTTTGATTCATGCCTTATTTTTCACATTCTGGCAATCCACATTCTTATTGAAGTCAGGGTAGCTGCAAGGTTTGCGCGAATTTCTTTGACTTGATGGAAAACGTTTCACCAAATCTGACGATGTTACTTTTGTGACAACAAAAATTTGTTGAAGTCAAACCTACCCCCCCCCTTTTCAAATCCTGTATACGCCCCTGCTTTCAGCTGGGATTGTTGAAAAAGGATCTTCCAAAAGATGCGTACCCGGCACAGTGTTTTTTTGGTGATTTTAAGGTTCTGATAGAAATTATGTATTCATTTGTAATTAGAGGTGTAATGCTTACTGGTTTAGATTTGGTAACCAGGAGAGTGCTTTAATATTATTAAAACTAAACTCTTGCCAAAAGTTTCCCTATTACTGTTTATATCTTTTTCATTGAAGATTTAATGTATATATATTTAAAGTGGTATTTTTCACCTTTCACTGTAAGATAAAATGTTTTGAAAGCTATTTAAAATCCGTAACAGCACCGAGTTTATTCAAAACTATATAATGAAGACCATAGTATGCAGTTTGCGCAAACTGTCATAGTCATAACAACCGCATAGTTTTTGCTGTCTCTTCTAGTTGCTTATATTTGAATATAAAACAAAACTAATTTGATTTTCAGTGAATCCGAAAGTTTTGGAAGCTTTAGGCATCAATGCGGAATATGAACCAGCCCTAAGCAATGCTCAAAGTAAGTGAGCACTTAACTGATGTTTTCCTGACTTCTTTCAAGCTTGCACGAATTTTACTATTGACTTCAGTGAATTTGTGTATATACGCGATCGGAAATTTTGTTACCGCTCTTTTTAATTAAGATAATTTTGACAAACATGTGAACTAATTGGGAGGGTCCGAAAAACGGAATAACCGCCTTTTCCGATGCCCTGGTAAGAACTGTCGCTGAGCTGGACACGTTATTAGGCCAGTTTGCATGTTTTGTCTGAGGAAAAGTGTAGCATACCTACTGCTAAAGAGTGGATGATCTGCAAACTCTTTCTGCTAAAGCTACCTTGTACCATGAAAACTGTGTTGGAACTCCTTCATGTGTGTATGTGTGTCACTGTCATTCTCTTCTTAATTTTTGACCACGTTCTTCATATTATTGGCCTGACTTTGTTTGTGTGTCTTTTGCTTTTCAGGCGCCGATACCGATGCCAGTGATGTTGCCTGTTGCTCATCCAGCTCTGCTCCTCACACTGCAACAGTGGCTAACTTTGCAGCTGCTGATCCTGGTGCTGCTTCTCCTTCGCCTTCTTGCGAAGGTTCTGGTTTGCCACAGTGGCCACCTCGCCCTGACCAGGTTGATGAATCCCAGATTAAGGAAGGGCGTGAGGGAGAAAAGGAGAAAGCAACAACCACTGCAGTCGCCGAACTTCCAGGAACTGAGGATGTCTCCACTATGCCGCCTCCCAAAGATCATGTCTCCACGGATGCAGTAGATACCTCCTAGATGGAATGAATGCTTTCCTCCGATTTTCTACTGTATTAGTATTGTGTGCTACTGCCCCATCCCTTCGCTCGGAACAGTTGCTCTTAAATCTCAAGCCTTCCCTTTCTTTAAGTCATGCATTTGTATTAATATCCAGTTTGTATTGTTTTGTTTTCAACTGTTTTTAGTTTTTGTTTTGCAAATTTTAGCTGGTAAAACTATGTAACAGTGTAAAGCATATTTTTATCTCCTTGACGGTGAGTTTTGTCTTTGCTTTTACATCCTTGATGTGTATTTTGATGTGCTGTGAATTTTTGTCATAACAGTTTTAACATTGACTACGCTTGATGTATGCATACAGAATAGTTATCGAAGCTCTAACTTCTATTAAGTAAGCAATCTTTTCGCGAAATTTTTAACGAAGTTATCAAAACTTAAGATTATGATTAATCTTTCGGGAACCTTTTTAACCTAGTTCTGTTAGTGGAGTTGATTGCCTTAATAGTTAATTTATTTTTGGCTATAAATAAACGTTATTACTTTGATTTAAGTGAAGTGCTTTACAAAGAAAATTGTTTATATGTACGGCATGTACTTGAAATATGACATTATGTGTGTGCAGTTGCACTGGACTAGCACTTCGTCTTTACTGCTCTCATTGATGATTTCTAATTTACGTGTGCTACTTTTTGTTTTCAAGTTTTAGAGTAAAAGTTTGCTGTGTTAACTGTGATCAGTAGTCGGTTAAGTTTCACTTTATGGGTGAAACGAAAAATATGTTAATACAAATACGAAAAAAGTATCCAGACAAATTTCTGATCTGTTGAGCTTTCCTCTAACTTATGATTTTTGATAAAAGTTTAAAATGTCACAGGTTTTTTGAGATGTTGAGCACGAATCTGAAATCAGCTGTTTATTAGTTCGGTGATCTCTAAAGTTGTAAGCTTAAGGGGGCGGGCTGCGAACGGGTTGGCCTGATAGCGTCGATTTGAAATTTTGTTTGAAGTTTGGTAAAAAGTTGCGAGGTTATCCTTGCTCCGTTTACGATCTAATAGAATTAGCAGCTCCTAGCCTACCCCAGCTTTTTACCAATTATTAGGCTCTAGTAGGGGCAAGCTGTGGCTAAGTTTCAAGGGTTTTGGTTTTCCCGTTAGAGTGCTAGCTAAATTTTTGGTTAGAAATAACCCTTATTTTTAGGCTAAAAAGCTAGCTAAGCGCTGTAAAATAGGGGCTCTGGCTTATCCCTAGTTGGGAGCCCGCCCCCCATTTGTCGACCTCCCCCCCCCCCATTCGAGAGAAGCCCCCCATAGATCCCGACCTCCCCCCATAACCCCAAAAATTGCCAAATTTTACCATTTTTGCCCCAAATTTTCAAAAAATTTTCCGGCTTCGCCGGATTTTTGACTAACGCTCGTTTGCACCAAATAAGATAAAGGTTAAGGTTAACACCGAGTTAACCCTGAGTGCAGCAGGTTACAGAACACCGAGTTAACCTTATGGTTAAGGTTAACCCTAACCCTCTGCACCAACGCTTTTCAGCTCAGGGTTACGAAACCTGAAGGTTAACACCGAGTTAACTTTTAATAGAGGGTTAGCCAATCCATAGGGAGCCAGAAACAGTTTCTATCCAATCGGGAAGCGGTTATAACCATTCATTTAACTCGGTGTTATCGGCTGGAGAATAAGGTTAACAGAATACTTTCTTGTACTGGACTTGATACAATGAAATACAATGATCTGGAAGGGCACTGTAGAATTAATGCCATGTAAACCTTACCTCAATGTCCTTTCTGAAAGGAGCCTTCGTTTCAAGAGTCATCATAGCTGTCGAAGGGGTCAAAGCAACTTTTGAGGAATTGAGAAAGTTGTGGAAGCTTTTTCCGAATCGTCCTAATCACTCATTTATTCAATTATCACTCAGCACCTATATTTTACCATAGAATTTAATTCAGCAATAAAAATAACAGTAATATCCTTAAAAATAGTGGCGCTATAAGGGTTAACCCTACTCCCGCTGAGGGTTAACTTTTTGGTGTTTAACACCGAGTTAACCTTAAGGTTAACACCGAGTTACGTTAACCTAATTTGGTGCAACGGTCTATCTGCGGGTTATCTCTTGTTAACACCGAGTTAACGTAACACCGAGTTAAAAATTGTTGGTGCAAGCCAGTGTAAATGTTTCCTATTTTAGCTTTAAAAACACCTAAAATTAGTAATTTTTTAGCGATTTTTAACAGCACAAAAAACGTACAAAAATTCTAAAAATTTTCTAAAAATATGCCCCCCTTCATCGATGGGGGGCCATGAAGCCCCCCCCCCCCCATAAAAATTGCCAAGGGATAAGCCAGGGGCTTATAGGGGTTCTTTGACCTGCTAAATCCGAATATGAAATCCGTTTTTCGATATGACGCTTCCTTCGTTCACCATACGCTTACAACTGTCTTAGAGCTTTATGGAGCGATCTTTACCCATATATACTTCGAGAAAGCGATCCAGCATTTCTAAAACTAGAGCGAGGTTGAGTGACCTAGTTTCCCGCACATTTTGATACAGTCACTGCTAGTATTGTCCAAAGCTCCAAACGATTCTGCCAGGGTGCTTTGGAGTGATTGACTCACATCTTTGAAATGCCAAGAAATAACAGCAACAATATCGATAACGTAATCTCGCACTGAGAGTGCAGGAATTAACGAATGTAATTTTCACAAAAGGTGAGGCAATTACTTGGCACATTAGTTGGACAAAATTAGGGCTTATTTCATCAACCACAGCTCATAAAAGCTTAGTTAACCGCCACCCGCCCCGCATGGACCTACCAAGAACAATTTTTCGCACTTCGATTGTATCGGACAGAAAAGTATACATTGATCTATGGATTATTTTACACTAAATCAATGAAAGCACTATATGTCAGGACAGGACTATCGCTGCAAAATTTGGGCACTACTGCACCTTGAGCATAACGTTCAGCGCACAGCGAAGTTTGTGCGTGTGTGTGTGTCATGTCGAGCTTCTGACGACAACACCAACTTGCGAGGTTCCACAGGACGCTTCGCTACGTGGAATTCTTTCAATCTTTAAACTATTTTGCACCAAACATAATGCCATTACGTGTTAAACGTTACGTTACATTACGTTAAAAATTACGTCTTTTTCAACATCGAACATTTTGAAATTCGTAGCGCCCATTAAGCTTGTTTTGTAGCTATTAAAAAACGGATTTCAGATTCGTGCTCGGCTCTCCTGGATACCCCTATATGCTAGTTTTCAGCAGAATCGATGACAAATTTTTTCTTTGTTTTTGATTTTGTTGTGACTGCAGGGAAGCGTAAAAGTTCCCAAATTTGTTGCAGTAGGTTGCACGCTCCACACAGGGCTTTAATTCATGGAGTAGTCTCCATTTATTCCTTGAAGGCTGTCTAAAATCAGCGCAAACGGGACCAGCACGCGCTTTGTATTAAGTGAGATTCTCAATTTTTCAAGACTAAAGAACATTTAAGATAAAAATATTATTTAACATAAAATTAAGAGTGTTTCAATTCTTTTATGCCCACTAATTTCAGTGTTCCTTTTTGTTTATCTGCTGGTTTCAAGCTAATCGACTGAGTTGATTGAAGTTTAGCCAACGCATTGGCCAGCGATGCCGGATCCTCTGAAATGCAGGGCTTTATTTTCCTTGTCCCAGTTTGGGTTGTTCCAATCTGCTGCAAACTGTCCAATTTTCGGATGTCTTCCCGCGTATTCGTCAGACCAGCAGCCGTTTCGCTTGGTACTCGGGAAAACGTTTCTTTGCTCGGTTTTCGAGAATTCAGTCTTTCAAATTCGGCCATTTCTTCTTCCGTCTTCAAAATTCGTATTTGTATGCTCCGGGAATTTCGTCTCACCCGTTTTCCATTTTCCTTTAGCTCAACTATGGCAGTGCAGCTTTTCGGACTGGCAGCAGGCAAGGCTGATTTCGGCTTTAGCTGTTTTGTAGGAGACTGAACATGTAAGTGCTGCTTGTCCGTTAACGGTTGAGGTATTGGTTGTTTATGTCCTGTTGGTGCGCAGTAAGTAGGATGTTCTTGTCGAGGAACAACCTTAGTCACGCTTCTAACATCGCATAAATCGTCTACTAATGGTCGTATCGCTGAATAGCTTTGACGTCGCGCTTTTTTCTCGGTTTCCTTTCTCGTAGGTTCCGACGCGCGACGGGCGCTGGCGCTGCAAATATTCAAATTTTGTTTCTTGTGAGGCATGTTTTTCTCGATTGCTCGTCCAAAAAATTCGAGTTTCGTAAGTGGTTGAACGAATCTGCGCAGGTATGTTATATATTTGTCGATAACATTAACTGGTTTGGTATCAGCAAGAGTACAAGCGTCTCACTCTTTGTAGGGATGCTTCAAGCACTGAAACTATATTTTGGGAGGATACCTGAAACTACAACTGAAATTATTTTAGGCTGCCGACTGAAACTGAAACTGAAATTGAAACTCATTTTGGTAAAGATCTGAAACTATGAAAGTCTGATCTCAAAACATGCTGTTTTGGAGGTCTCAAGCCGCTATCTTGATTATATTCTGTACTGGGAGCCTAAATAATGATAAATTTATGCTTTATAGTATTTGTAATAAACTGGCTGAAATCAGAGGTCCAAAATCCGTTACACAGAGAGGCAGACAGCGAGAAGATTAAGATCAACTGTTAGGTCTAAAGATTAAACTAGCCTAGTGTGGGTCTAACCTAGTCCAGACGGTCCGCCCTTTTCGGGTACGTGAGTTCACTAATGCCTCAAGAAAAATAATTGTCCAGCGGACAATTCAGATGTTTGGCTGATACCCAGGGGTCAGTACCAGAGGTCACTGCACAAGCAAAGAGAACCTTAAAGTCGAAACAACCGTCACACTCGAAAACGCACGACCAGGGCGCCGGATGCGGGCTTCCTTCGGGCTCACTATCAACCGTCCAAGCTTCGATCTCAGCACGATCCCACGGCTGAGAGCAGTTACAATAGAAGGTTACCTCCGAATGCTCAGGCTCAACAAGGGAACTATTGTCTTGAACCAGAAAGAGTAAACTGAACTTATACTGATTGTGGCACTCTGAGCACTGATGAAATGGCAAACTCAACTGATTAGATGGTTCGCTAATATCACTAAAATCTCTCAGATTTCCCTCCTCTTCACCGTAGACAAGACAAACTAAACAGGCTCCAGACTGATCGTTTTTCTTGATCCGCTCGACTCAGCGGTTCTAGTGTAAAAATGTGGTCGCTCAGTGTACTGCTAGATGAATAACTAATAAAAAGATGTGCAAGTCCTTACTTCGGTAGTGTATACCTAAGTAATTTCTCCTCGCGCCTATCTCACAAAACTGCAGAAACTAGAAGCTTAGGAAACACGATACTTTTACTTCAATGACTAAACTCACTATACAGTACCATAATTTCCAACAAAATACAAAATTCCAAAATCACAACAAGCTTCTCACGACAAAATTCGCTAGGCCTAATAGTCACAGCTGCCAACAACACTATTCGCCCAACTAAACACAACTGTTCCCGCCCGTATTCAAACACCCAACTGACACCTATACTTTTTGAATTCTAACTCCATAGTGCAAAACTACCCGATTAGCTAAGGTCAAATTTGTTTCATCATTTATGAAGATTTTCACGAAAAGAATAGAAAACACAAAGAATATTTCACAGAAATACCCCCTCTTTACCCCGCGCGCCCACGCCGCGTTACAGTAATTAGTAGGGTAAAATTTAGGATTAGTCACAAAACATACGTACTAGTATGGTAAAACGCGGGTGAGAAAATTTTCAAAAACCATAAAATTACACTAAGGAACCTCCCTAGAGACGGACAAGGACAGAGCGCCAACAACACACATACACGGGCCCACTACAGGGCGCCTGCCCAGCTAAAGCAGAAAACTACGTACTAACACAAAATACAACACACAGACTACAATGTACAGAACCAAAAGGCCCGCACGGAGCCACGCGGCACACAAGAGACAAACAAGAAAAAATTTCCCCAAACCTCCTACACTTAAAAGAACTCCCTCCAAACTTTAAAAACAAAGTACTCAAACCGGATGAACCGACTAACAATGCCAAAAACAGGTAGATAGGTGATATAAAGCACATTATAATAAAGCACAAATACTATAAAGCACCGACGAATCTCAGACATGGCAGAAAATGGCAGCACAACATGGCAAGAATATTTTTGATGAAGAAAGTATCATGTTCTCCTTTTTTAGACAGAAAGAAAAGAAACACAAACCGATAGGTAAGTACCCGAAAAAGTATGGAATGAGTAAAATACAACACAAAGATTGCTGGTAGTAGAACTAAATAAAGTAAATATGAAAAAGATACAATGGCCAAGCCAAGGTAGAGAGCACCCCACAAAAAGCAAAAAAAATCCGAAACCTCCTGCAGAAGGAAGAGAACTCCAATTTTTAAAATAAACTTTCACCCGGCTCCCCCCACCCACGCACAACCCAAAATCAAACACCAATTCCCCCACCACTGGTATATATATCGGTACATAAAATACACAAGTCAGAACAAAAACGAACAACAAATAGGGAAAATGGACAAGACAGACCTGTGCCGGGGAAAGGAAGTTTGTTATCAGCAAATGCACCACCAAATCTACCCGGCGCCAATTCCACAAGCGCGCCCGGGTCCACTCACGACCTTCACCAACCCCAAACAGTCTCCTCCTTAACCAAGCACACCACCAAACCGTAAAGTTCTAAAGTGTACCAACAGACTGGCCGTCCCCCAAACACATGGACAAAAGAAACCGGCCCAGATCAACCAAACAAGGTCCCACCTGTGCCCCCGGAGGACCGCCCGCCAAAGGGCTAGAACCCTCCGAAAAGCGTGATAGCACCCAGGGACCGTAGACAACGAACCAACCAATCCAGAGCCCAGACGAGCTCACCCAAGCAAAGAACCGAAACCTCCGGGGTTCAGTCAACCAACCCGACTATTCCCCACTGGCGCTCACAAGGGGAGACACAGGCCTGCCGGGACGGGCGGGTGGAATTAACTAGAAAAATACAAAACAAATACAAGTACGTACGTTAGTATGCATATACACAAAACAATAGAAAATGTACACAAAAAACAATAAGCACATCTCAATATATCCCCACAACCATCAATAACACGTCTACTACCAGCACAACCAAATTACAGGCCCTACCTACGAATTTAGGGAGGGAAACGGCCAGAGATCCAAGCCCCAGGAATCCTGATCCCAGGTCAGGGGTCTCTGGACAGTTCTCTAGCAAGAAAAGACGGCTAAAAACTAACGGAATCTATGTGAACGTGCTGCTGGTCACTCTCCATGGGCCCCGGAATCCTGATCCGAGTACAGGAACAGGAAAAAGGCTTTCCATGGTTTGAGGAGAATGTTTTGCGCTACCCGCCAAAATTGTTTCGGGGCCCTGATGCTACTCCCAAGGGTTTTTCCCCGTTTCCGCAGTTAGATGATATCAAGTGGGCGGCAGATGGGGCGCGGGATATAGCTGCGGTAATTCAGGTGACTACCATTGTGGATCCTCTTCAAATTCATGATTTTCAGTTTCTGCTCCGCACGCGTGCCTACGCACAGACAGGTGATCAGGGCACGATTGACAAATTTTGGGACACGTCGCTGAATCCACAGCTTATGGATGACCACGATTGGGCCTATTCTGAAATTGTCGTGTGGCGCGATCCTCCTGTCACTCCAAAAGGGAAGAATGTCCAAGTCTGGTTCGCTTTTCACTGTACTCCGGAGACCCACCGCCCAGAGGCAGTTCCGTCAATTGAGGTCTTGTCAAATTCCTTTTTCGTGGATGCTGCCGGTCGTCCGGATCCGCCGCTGCGTGTTCTGCAGACGGGGGAGGATCGAGCTCCCGCGGCGGCACGAAGAAAGGCTATTGAGGCGGATCTTCTGTTGGAGGAGGCCGCGGTGGAAATGGCGGAGGATCCGGAAGGATTGCCGGTGGATCATAATCCTGATCCTACTAATTTGGTAGGTTACGAAGAGGCACAGGAGGCTGTGGGTGGGGTCGCAGACAACTCACAGACGCTTTCAGAGGCGGACTTCGGCCCGTCTGAAGCAGGGTCGGAGCCCATGGATCAGTCGGAGGCGCTGTCTCAGGCTGGCTCCCAGGAGCCCGAGGTTTCTGCTGCCGAATCCACGGCAGCGGAGACAGAGGAGATGCCTCCGGTCCTGCATCCGGAAGCTCCGGCCGCGGCCTATCATATGGACATCACGTCCTCAAACATCTCAGAGGGCTCGGCGCCCATGCTGCTCTCAGGGTCCGCGGGCCCGGGGGAGTCTTCTTCCGGGGGGGGTCCGGGGGTGGACTCTGGTCCTCCTCTGGAACCTGGCTCCCTGGCTGCGGCGGACTTGACGAGTACGTGTGGTGCGTCTGCTCCGTCGGGGCCGTCTGCGACTTCAACCCCGCTGCCGCCACAACAGCCGTCACATGAGGACTATCAGGAACAGCCGGAACCTCCGCCAGCAGTTACCCCTCCTCCGAATCCCGTTGCTCGGGTGCTGGATCAGGTGGAGCTGTCTCCGAATCGGCCTCCTCCACCAGGGGCTTACGTCGCAGAGCCGGAACCAGAAGTGTCTACAACAACATCGTTTGCAGCTGTCGCGGACTCGATTCGGAACGCGCCTGCGGCTATGCCGGCGGCGGACCCGGAAGTCAGGCGGCAACAGTTGGAACAAGAATATGGGCGGCGTCATTTCGAACAGCGTCGTTCCCCAGATATTTACTATCAGTCTACTCTAGTGCCTCATCTGGGACGTTTGGCCTGTGCTCATCGTCTTGATTTTGCTGATAAAATTTGGTCCCAGCTTCCTCCGATTGAGACAACTGCCCAAGCGGAAATGATTCGCAAACTTGATTTGGATGCTACCGTGGTGCTTGAGGCTGTAGGTAGAAAACCACCTTGGACGGCTCAGGAATTTATCTGGGGCATGACCCGCATGCAGGATGTGGACATGTCCAAGCTTTTTGCGGTTATCTTCGCGGAGCAGTGGGAGGTTCGGAAACCATCTTCGGCCTCAGCTCAGGATGCTGTTGCTGGGGTGGACCTTCCTGGGCCTTCTGCTGCTGCTGCTGCGGTAGCCGTGGAAGGCATGGACTTGGACAATCCTGAGTTTCCTGAGCCTCAGCTTCCGCCACCTCGAGCTCCTCTTCGTGGGCCAATTAGGAAACTTCCACCAGCGGATCTGCCTATCAAAGTTCCGAAAATTCAGATGCCTGATTTGGGGCAGGTCCCGAAAACCCCGGTGATTGTGTGGCCTAAAGACCATTTTCTTCATCAGGATAACCTCAAAATTGTGCTGGATCGTCTGATTCCGGTTCCTGCTGATACGGATCCTCCTCGGGGTACTGTCCGTGTTGATTGGGATCCTCAGTATTTGGGTGAGGTAAATGAAGGGCCTTTTGATGTGTTTAATATGTCGCGTAAAGATTATGATCCTTCTCTAGATGTGATTCATTTGGGCCAGTTTGATCCAAAGGCGGTTTCTCCAGACCAGGCTTACTTGATCCGGCCCTATCGGGGGCAGCAGCGGGTTGATCTGCCGTACTGGCCCGTGGTGTGGTCAGTGGTGCAGCAATCGCCAATAGCTGTTCCTTTTAGAGATTATTCAGAACCGCAGTGGCAAGTCGCGTATCTTCCGGACCTTCGGGCCAAGACGGAACCTCGGCACCTGAATCCACTTTTTGTTGCGACCTGGAACTTTTGGGACCAGCATCTTCGTGAATTGGGTATTCCTTTTGCGTTGAGTTCTAATATCATTGAGAAGTACCAACAGAAGTTGAAGGAATTGATCCCGGGGGCTGCGGTTGTGGTCGACTATGAACGTCAGCCGGCCGCCTTGGATCCAAATTGTCTGTTTCCGGGTTTTGATCCAGAATTTTGGGCTTGCACGGTTGTTTTTCCAGCTTTGAAACGTGATGGGCAGGTCGTTTTTGATTCTCTAGAACTGTTAGGTTATGGCCCTTACCGTACTGCTGCTTTTGCCGATGCTATTTCTAGGCTGTTTCCTCCGATCCGTTGCTATCCACATATGCGTAGGTTTACCACTCCATTTAGTCGAGTCCAGGACGCCTGGGAAAAAAGAGGCCAGCAGCTGAATGATCTCGTTGCTGACTTGGAAGCCAAAATTTGGGCTCATCCTTTGATGTCTGAGGAGAGTGTAAGGGAGTATCCCCAGGTTGTGTTTTTCAAAGGTAGCAGAATGCCCATGTCTAACATGTATCCTCTACAGCCAGATCCGGATTCGAAGGTTCAGGATGAATATATGACTTTGTGGGGGCGTCAGTTTGCGGTCAACGAGTACCCTTATCAATTCTACAAGGCGTACGATTGGTTCGGTTTACATCAGCCGGCGCGTGAAATTGTTCAGACGGGGTCTCCTTTTGCAGCTAAGAAGGCGGCTGAATATTTTTTTGACGCATTGGGTGTTCCACCCAGTCACGCATCTCCCGTAATTCCATCCGGATCCCCCCGGCCAGGTCCTTTGGTTTTTCTACAGGAGGTTTGGGATTCGAACTCGAGTCATTCTGGACCATGTCATCCGCAGACACCTGATACAAAGGCATGGAATAGCATAGGCTATCCTCCTCAGAGGGTCTTGAGTCACGGGAATCGAGTTTATCAATAATACATAATATTTGATCCATGGTGGGAGCATGATCAATGAAAAGAGGGGCCAAGGCACTGATGTAGGTTTTATCTGTAATTCCTGCGAAAAGCTGCTGAACGCACTGTTGTTCACGTTCCAGCGCATCATCTGGCCAAATCGAAATAGCCTGTTCCTGTAGCTCCGAAATATATCGCCGGACCGACTCACCGTGACGCTGGACCCGTCTAGCAAAAGATACGTATCTATCCCGGATTGACAATTGCGGTCGTGGGAATTGAGATTTCAGTAGATTGACGAATCCTTCGAAAGTGTCCGCAACCTCCGGACCACAGCGAGAGGCATAAATCAAGGCTTTACCCGTTAATTTATTGAACAATAGCCTGGCCCACTGCTCGGCTGGGATTCCATGAATTTTTGCCGCAGACTTGAAATTCGGGAGCCAATCTTCTAAATACATCCGATCCGGATCAAATCGAGGAATGTCCCGTAGGATGTCGATGTACATTCTGTATAGAGAAGCATCATGCTTCGCGACCGAAGAATCTGTGGCCTGCGTAGTCTGTGGCGCAAGAACAGGGAGAGGGGCAATTTTTGGACCCGAAACAGGAACGGTAGCCCACAAAAGAGGAGGGCGTACCATAGGTGCAGGGGGAGGAGGAGGAGGAGGAGGATTTGGAGGATTGGGAGGTGAAGCTGCTGTCAAACGAGGCACTGGATTCCTCACAGGCTCTTGAGAAGAAGGAGGCAGAGAATTTATCATTCCAAATTGTGGAAATCCTGGTTGAAGCGTAGGTTGCTGCTGTGGATACACGAACCTGGAGGGCTGTCCATCGCGAATTCCAATATTTCTACCCAAACATGACATTTGTGGCTCAGTCTGCCCCTGGTAGGCTCCGGGACCCGGAGCGGCACCCACAGCAGGGATCCTGACCAAGCTCTGGGGCCGCACAGGGACCGCGGAGCTCGAACCAGGGGTGGCCACAGCATGTTGAGCAGCAAAATCGCACGTAGTAGTGTGGGCTACTGTCTCTGCGGCCAAATAATACGTATCAGCATTTGGATCAGGGGGAGGCGGCCCAGGCAAATACGGGTTAGGCAATTCCCCAAACAAATCCTGCCGGCAAGGATCCCACATGCCTGATCGCTCTAATTCGTGAATAGTAGGATTTTCGTGGACTTGTCTCTCCAAAACGTCATACTGAAAAGTCGCGGGTATTTTCAAAGCGTATCGGTCCACTGGATCGCAAGAATTATCTGGAATTTGCCGTACCTGAGGCATGTGAGACTCCAACCCCGGCTGGGGCCCGGGCCATACACGCCCCCTGGTACAAATGATAACCCCACGTATTCGGCCGCAGAGTCAAGTAGGAGGGGCCCCCCTGCGTATGATGCTGAGTATAAAATTCAGGGGAAACCAACGGAGGATTCAGGGTAGCAGGATCAGGGACAATCGGATAGACGACATCAGGAGCAGGCGGAGGATATGGGCCAGGAATGCCCACTGCGCCGTGAGAGCAGGGCGGCTGAACATGATCCTGCGGATCTGTGGTTCGGATCATAATTAGATTTGGATCAATCTGGCCAGCTGACGTCACTGGGAGGAGAGTCGGTCCCGAACTTTGAGCCTGGGAGGACGCATATTCTGACGGATTTTCTTGAGGAACAGCTCTTTCCATATGCTGATTTAGAGGGACTGTCTGGGGATAAATCGTACCCGCACATCCTAGTGGAATCAAGTGCATATCCGCCACCGTATTAGGCACACCAGGGGGGTACCGCTGGGGGCCCCCCAAATTTTGGTCCGGACTCAAGACCCTCTGATAAGCGTCGTCGATGAATCTTTCATTTGAGGACTGCATATTTGAGAAAAGAGCGGAGGATTGGGCTAAATTTTGATTCTGGACCCGCCCCCCTCCTACTTTAGTCTGCACAGCAGTACTATCGGGGGCGGAGGCAAAGCCCCCTCCCCCCGCCGGAGGGGCCTCCCCAGCGGGAAATTCGGACTCACGTGTATTAACAGACAGAGGTGCCGGCAAAGCGAAACGAGACACTGACTGGGGGGCCGCTCCCCCCACCATTTGAACAGAAGTTTCAGCCGAATTTTCAACATAACCGGTGTGCCTAATAACATTTTTTGCCGGAACTGAAACAGCATAGTGAGAAACCAGATGGGGACCCGCCCCTTCTAAATTCTGAACCGTACTCTCTCGAGCAAGACGGACCGTGGACGGATCCATTCCGTCAAATCTGTCCTGAAATTCTGAGACTGCCGCTTCAAATTCTTGGGGAACGGAACCCACCCCCGGAGGGGGAGGAATCCCCCCCGCTGGCGCAGGCGGCTGTTCGGCTACCGTGACTAGTGGTCCTCCCCAAGTTTGCTGCAACATGTCACTATAACCCCCCGCACCAACAGACTGTACATTGGACCCAGGCACAGCCACAGGCTGTCCCAAGTGAACCGAATAGTGGGACCCGGGGGATTTCCCCCGTCCCACCCCCAAACTTTGCGGAGTTTGTACCTTACCAACAGTAGAACTGGGAGTTGGGGCCACTGGGGAGGGACGGAGCGAACCCCGACCCACCCCAGTCAACGTTGGACGCAGCGTCCCCCCGACCCCTGAACTGATACCGGTTTGGGGGAGATTTCCCCCGCCCCCCAGTCCAGACAAGGCAGGCTGTGACATCGCAGAACTTTCGTCTACCTCAGGTGCCTGATGAGCAGGCAAATTTTCAAAAAGAAAAACCTTTTCTTATTCTTTTGTTCTGGCGCGAGTATTTGGAGGAGAAAAAAAAGGCATTTACCGCATGACACGGTCGCCAATTTTGTAAAAATGTGGTCGCTCAGTGTACTGCTAGATGAATAACTAATAAAAAGATGTGCAAGTCCTTACTTCGGTAGTGTATACCTAAGTAATTTCTCCTCGCGCCTATCTCACAAAACTGCAGAAACTAGAAGCTTAGGAAACACGATACTTTTACTTCAATGACTAAACTCACTATACAGTACCATAATTTCCAACAAAATACAAAATTCCAAAATTACAACAAGCTTCTCACGACAAAATTCGCTAGGCCTAATAGTCACAGCTGCCAACAACACTATTCGCCCAACTAAACACAACTGTTCCCGCCCGTATTCAAACACCCAACTGACACCTATACTTTTTGAATTCTAACTCCATAGTGCAAAACTACCCGATTAGCTAAGGTCAAATTTGTTTCATCATTTATGAAGATTTTCACGAAAAGAATAGAAAACACAAAGAATATTTCTACACT
>JASAND010016029.1:0-59505 GCA_030248195.1 Trissonchulus latispiculum
TACGTATTGTTTATAGGGAATGTCATAACTACTGATAACTCCATAGTATATGATATACCTGATTTTCGTTTCTCAGGTTGCAAGCAGACAGATCTGAGAAAGCAGACCGCGATAATGTTGCCAGTGCCGGCTGCTGGTCGCACAGTTCCAAATTATCTCGCCAAGTTTCAGATTCTTCTAGTCATTATAGTGTTGGATAGATTGGCTGTAGGTTCACAGCAGCAGTTCATGTCTAATTTTGACAACAAAATGTTTTCAGTGAATACGGGAATTCACGACTGCTCAATTAATCTGCCTGATTTCTCGCAGGAATAATAATTTCCAATGTTGGTAAGCTTTTCTATTGCGACTATCAAAGTGTGGGTCTCGACGAATCCCTTTCAGACGCCTTAAGATGTCCGATTCTTATTCCCAGACAAAGTGGTCGAATATGAACAAAACGACTGCATTATCTGAATAAATTTCAATCAGCATAATGCATGTATACAATACAGTATCAGAATTAATTTGGTTTTTGTTTTTTTTTCATTTATTTGGGTATTTTCAGGGGTGTCGCCGGACCTTTTCGGTAACGGATCACAATCGGCCTTTTCCACGTATGTGGTTGTATCACACAGCTGGCACTAAATACTGTACGGATTTATTAGTGTAGGATTTGCAAGTAATTGCATACTATTATTATGGATTTTCAAGATGTTGCATAAATAATCTCCAAATCATGAGACTACAACGTGCCAGTGTGGAGTACTAGTATTGCCAGTGAGTACCAAAACCTCAAAACAGCACAAATACCTACCAGAATTGTGGAACGAAAATGAAGCAAATAACTGCATGAGAAAATGTACAAAAGTTCTTACTAGCAAATGAAATCATATGTAATGGCAAAGGTGGAGCTGAACGAATATTTGATATAAAAATTAACAAGTATCAGACACAAATGCACATACACATAATTACCTGTGACAACTTTATAAATATGGGAACCTTGGTAAATAATGAAAAACAAGGAAAGACTCTACATGTCTAATAAATTGCAATTTGAGGCCACAGTGTCACAGTGAAGTAGATAGTCTTAAACTTGAGATAACGTTGGATGAAGATATCGGAAGAGTAATAGAGATGAGGGCAAAAGGGGTAGGTGCGCATTGTAGTCAGCCGCTATAGTGCACATGCAAAAGTTCTTCTGGTCTAACTTTGGATAGAAAACAGAGTCTCGAATTCTGCTCAGAATAGAGATTGTATATCGACAGGAAATTGGTTGGTTTTCGGGAAAATTGAAAATAGGAAGAGAACTTATGGACAAAATCTGGCGCATCAATATTGGCTCACAAATTTTCGTTTAAGGTGCTGGTATCGTTTTTGTGCAGTGCTTTTGTAGGTATTTTTTGAAACGCTATAAGTTTCGCAATTTTGTGAGCTGGAAAGAGCTTTATACATCATTTTAAAGCTTATAATCTGTAGATTCTCATGAGAGTACGAAACTAGTGAAAATCCCACAAAAATAGCGAATATTTTCAAATATACTGACATCTGACAGGCTGAGTATAGACCTAAAAATTTTGAACATCGATTTCTCAAAACTGTGGAATGAGCCAAAATTTTTTCTTGTGTCCTATAAAGGACATGTGGAAGCCGAGGGACATTTTTTTTGGATTTGGCTTAGCAGGTCTTACCGGCGAAGAAAATCCATTAAATGTGCGGTGACACGAAATTTTGCAACTTTGCATTGAGTTTTCTCGCAACTGGAGATGTTTTAGCTCAAACCAAGAAGAAATGTCCCTCCGCAATAGTGCGAATTCTCATTTTGCCAAAAATCAAGCGAATCCATTGGGTAGTTTTTGAGAAATCGATGTTCAAAACAAAAAATAATCGCAGTTTTGCCAAAATGGTTTTTCGGCCAAATTTCTAGCTTAGGAGCAACAAACTCCGCTAATAGGCATTGATAAAATGCAATGAGACTGTGTATCGATCGAGTATACAAACCTTCAAAATTGTCCGTACGATTTTGGCAGTAATTTTGAAAAAACTGATTTTCTCGAAAACGGCCATTTTTGGACCCCAAAATCGTTTGTTGCTTATACTGACTTAACCACTAGAGATAGCTCAAAAGTTGTAAAAGCAAAAATGTTTATTTTTGGTGGGGCCCTTTCCAGCCATACCAACCAATCTGGTGTCTCGACTATGGGCTGAGAGAATAATGGCAAAAACCAAAAATTTCTTATCTTTGCACCTAAAAAATCCTGGACTCGTCCCAGAATGTTAAAGAGCACGAAAATAATGTATTTGGAAAGTTTCATCCACTTTCATGAAGAATTGAAGCTTGTAGGTTCGAATTTACACAAAGCGATACCAGCACCTTAAACAAAGTATTCGCAAAGAAACCCCAATTGTGCAAAGCCCACCCCACATTAAGACGAGACGTAAACCTCCCTCATTACAATAGTGTGGCTGTACATTATTGGTGTTGCATATGTATGTTTGTGCATGGGTGGGTGAGTGAATGTGTCATGGGCATTTAGAATCAGGCCGGTGTACTTATTAATGCTAAATTTTGGTACACAGAACTGGTTAAAAACTTTGCCACCAAGTGGATCGGTCAGACCCGGATTTTTAGGTGCAAAGATAAGAAATTTTTTGGTTTTTGCCATTAGCCCTTCAGCCCATAGTCGAGACACCAGATTGGTTGGTATGGCTGGAAAGAGGGCGCAAAAAATAAACATTTTTGCTTTTACAACTTTTGAGCTTTCATTCCTAGTGGTTAAGTCAGTATAAGCAACAAACGATTTTTGGGGTCCAAAAAATGGCCGTTTTCGAGAAAGTAAGTTTTTTCAAAATTCCTGCCTAATCGCACGGTCAATTTTTGGTTTATTTATACTCGATCGATACACAGTCTCATTGCACATTTTATCAATGCCTATTAGCCGGAGTTTGTTGCTCTAAGCTAGAGATTTGGCCGAAAACCATTTCTTGGGCAACCGGTGATTATTTTGTTTTGAACATCGATTTCTCAAAAACTACCCAATGGATTCGCTTGATTTTTGGCAAAATGAGAATTTGCACTATTGTGGAGGGACATTTTTCTTGGTTTGAGCTAAAAACATTCCAGTTAAGAGAAAACTCAATGCAAAGTTACAAAATTTCGTGTCACCGCACATTTAATGGATTTTCTTGGCCGTTAAGACTCCGCTAAGCCAAATCCAAAAAATGTCCCTCGGCCCACATGTCCTTTATAGGACAGCACAAGAAAAAATTTTGGCTCATTTCACAGTTTTGAGAAATCGATGTTCAAAAAATTTTTGGTCTATACTCAGCCTGTCAGATGTCAGTATGTCAGAAAATTTTCGCTATTTTTGGGGATTTTTACTAGTTTCGTACTCATGAGAATCTACAGATTATAAGCTTTAAAATGATGTATAAAGCTCTTTCCAACTCACAAAATTGCGAAACTTATGGCGTTTCAAAAATACCTACAAAGCACTGCACAAAACGATACCAGCACCTTAAATGGTTATTTGTGAATAATTTGTGCGTAGATTGGCTGTCCATAAGTTCTCTTTCTATTTTCAATTTTCTATTTTGAAAATAACCAATTTCCTGTCGGCTCTCCTAATCTCTATTCTGAGCAGTAAAAATTCAGACTCTGTTTTTCTATCCAAAGTTAGACCAGAAAGAACTTTTTGCAGCTCCAACGGCAATCAATGCACTATAAGTTTCATCATTTAATTTTTGGCTGACTTGCTATAATGCGCACCTACCTTTTTGCCCTTCGCTCTGTGCTTTGACTTACTCTCCTTCCGGACTCATCTTCATAGATTTTCCAACGTTATCTCAAGTTTAAGGCCTATCTCTTCACTGTATTTACTGTGGGTTTTTGAGCCTCCGTTACTTATTTATTAGACATGTAGAGTCTTTCCCTTGTTTTTCATTATTTATCCAAAGGTTCCTATAGCCAGCCGTTATGGCTTAGGGATTGTCTAGGTAATTATGTGTATGTGCGTATGTCCTGATACTTGTTGAATTTTATATCCAAATATTCGTTCAACTCCACCTTTGCACCATTATGTAATTTTCATTTGCTGCAGTAAAGGTTTTTTGTTTTTCGTTTCTCGTGCAATTATTTGCTTCAGTTTTCGTTCCTAATTCTGGAGTAAAATTGTTGTGCTGTTTTGAAGGTTTCTGGTTAATCCACTGTATTACTCACTGGCTATACTAGTACTCACACTAACATTGTGAGTCTATATGGTTGGAACATTTATGCAACGCTTGAAATCCGCACTAGTAATAGTATGCAATTACTTGCAAATCCGCACTAGTAAATCAGCTGATTTCATGTGCAATTGATCCCCTAGTGCCAGCTGTGTGAGCCACAACCACCACATACGGAAAGGCCGATTGTGATCTTTCCGTTACATTCCCTCCAGAAAGGTCCGATACCCTTCGGCGACCTTGAAATAACAAATAGAGTTTATTTGCACACATATGCCAAAAAAGAACAAAACAAATTGGTTCTGATGCATTATAACCATGCATTATGCTGATTGAAATTTATTCAGATAATGCAGTCGTTTTGTTCATATTCATTACTTTTGTCTAGAGATAGAATCGTTTATCTTAAGGCGTCTGAAAGGGATTCGTCAGAGCCCACGCACCTTTGATAGTCGCAATAGAAAAGCTTACTTGATACTGTACCATTAAGTTGGTATTCCTGCGAAAGCTATCAGGTGGTTCAATTGAACGGTCGTAGTTCCCGTATAAAATTTGTTCACTGAAACATTTTTGTTGTCAAGGCAAGCAGTAGACATGAACTGCTCACTTTGACATGCTTTGAATACAGCCAATCTATCCAACACTATAATGACTAGAAAAGAAATCTGTAACTTCCAGCGTGACCTGGATAATTTGGAGTCTTTATTACTCGATAACGTATACAGCTTTGGCAACATTATCGCGGTCTGCTTCTCCATTGCTGGCATAGTGGGCTATGTCTGTCTGCTTGCAACCTTGAGTCAAGGAAACGAAAATCAGGTATATCATATACTGTGGGTTATCAGTAGTTATGACACATTCTCTATAGTTAGAGCAGCAATGTTTACAATCACAAGTAGTTGCTCATTAATTTCAATCAGTAGCAGATGCTGTCACACAGCTAAAGTACTGGTGTCATTTGCCAAAGTTTCAATGCAATCTAAAACAGTTGTAAAGATTGTGCACGATGTGTTTTATTCTATTTTCTGTTTATGCTCTTGCCCATTTTCCGTAGAAGTATAAAGCAATTTCATTCGAAAATTCATTTATGCCATTCAATCGGAAAACTAGCTTTTATCAAATATTCTACTTTTGCAGTTTCATCGTTATCCAATTACAGTTAATAAGTTGTCATTATCCAATTACAGTTAACTTCTAACTCGAAAATTAAAAAATTTCGAGAACCAATTAAGAAGGCATGCGCTCGTCTTCGTGTTCGCGGTGTTTAATGGCTACACGCCTGACTTTAGTCTGGTAGATACAGTTCTACTTTTGTTTTATCGTAGTTTATGATACCAACATTGCAACCAATGCTATCTTACCACACTTAGAGGGATTTTGAAGGTCTAATGTTAATTGCAAGTGTGTAGGCAGAGCCCAGAAGCACAAAGTTTTAAGAGGACGGATTTCTGTACATTTTGGAAAGTCTAAATTGTAAACTGTATCTAGCTGTATCTAAGTTGTAGAACATCCTTAATGGAAACGTTTAGAATAATAGTCGCGCAATTTTGAGCAAATTCTTTTTTGTCCGACAATGACGGTTGCCTGTTTAGTTAGAACAGAAATCAAGAAGTCCAACTTCGGACTGCTTCGCAAATCCGAAAAGCTAGACAAAGATCCAAAGAGGAGGACAAAACAAATGAACCGAACCTTAAGCAAATGCCCCCTCCCAGAAGCCACTCACTAGCGAACTCCCGACAACACTGCCTGTGTTCGCTGAAAATTGAAGAAGAAGTGCCAATTAGCTAAGTCCGGGAAGTGTCTTATACAAGGGGACAAGTTTAGATTGACCGTTTATGAAGTTAACATTACTTTTGAATATTTTTCCAAGCAGAAACATTGGAAATACTCGAAATATAAACACTAATATGTTAGACATGACAATAAATTTGATACAAATCTGTTAAAAAGCAAATAACAACGAGTGATTTTTGAGATATCGTATCATATTCTTTTTAACCAAATTTAACAATTAAATAGTGAGCCAATTTAACAATTAAATAGTGTATGATGATGCTGGGCCTATTTTTTCAATGTATCCTCACCGCTTTTGGCCTCTTTGTCTGACAAGAACAGGTATAATTTTTCCAAATTTGCGAAGCAGTTGCGAATGGACCTATTGCTTTCGATCTAACTAAACAGGCAACCGTCATTGTCGGACAAAAAAGAATTTGCTCAAAATTGCGCGACTATTATTCTAAACGTTTCCATTAAGGATGTTCTACAACTTAGATACAGCTAGATACAGTTTACAATTTAGACTTTCCAAAATGTACAGAAATCCGTCCTCTTAAAACTTTGTGCTTCTGGGCTCTGCCTACACACTTGCAATTACAGTGGACCTTCAAAATCCCTCTAAGTGTGGTAAGATAGCATTGGTTGCAATGTTGGTATCATAAACTACGTTAAAACAAAAGTAGAACTGTATCTACCAGACTAAAGTCAGGCGTGTAGCCATTAAACACCGCGAACACGAAAGACGAGCGCATGCCTTTTACAATTGGTTCTCGAATTTTTTAATTTTCGAGTTAGAAGTTAACTGTAATTGGATAATGACAACTTATTAACTGTAATTGGATAACGATGAAACTGCAAAAGTAGAATATTTGATAAAAGCTAGTTTTCCGATTGAATGGCATAAATGAATTTTCGAATGAAATTGCTTTATACTTCTACGGAAAATGGGCAAGAGCATAAACAGAAAATAGAATAAAACACATCGTGCACAATCTTTACAACTGTTTTAGATTGCATTGAAACTTTGGCAAATGACACCAGTACTTTAGCTGTGTGACAGCATCTGCTACTGATTGAAATTAATGAGCAACTACTTGTGATTGTAAACATTGCTGCTCTAACTATAGGGAATGTGTCATAACTACTGATAACCCACAGTATATGATATACCTGATTTTCGTTTCCTTGACTCAAGGTTGCAAGCAGACAGACATAGCCCACTATGCCAGCAATGGAGAAGCAGACCGCGATAATGTTGCCAAAGCTGTATACGTTATCGAGTAATAAAGACTCCAAATTATCCAGGTCACGCTGGAAGTTACAGATTTCTTTTCTAGTCATTATAGTGTTGGATAGATTGGCTGTATTCAAAGCATGCCAAAGTGAGCAGTTCATGTCTACTGCTTGCCTTGACAACAAAAATGTTTCAGTGAACAAATTTTATACGGGAACTACGACCGTTCAATTGAACCACCTGATAGCTTTCGCAGGAATACCAACTTAATGGTACAGTATCAAGTAAGCTTTTCTATTGCGACTATCAAAGGTGCGTGGGCTCTGACGAATCCCTTACAGACGCCTAAAGAAAAACGATTCTATCTCTAGACAAAAGTAATGAATATGAACAAAACGACTGCATTATCTGAATAAATTTCAATCAGCATAATGCATGGTTAACATGCATCAGAATTAATTTGTTTTGTTCTTTTTGGCATATGTGTGCAAATAAACTCTATTTGTTATTTCAAGGTCGCCGAAGGGTATCGGACCTTTCTGGAGATGTAACGGATCACAATCGGCCTTTCCGTATGTGGTGGTTGTGGCTCACACAGCTGGCACTAGGGGTCAATTGCATAAGAATCAGCTGATTTACTAGTGCGGATTTGCAAGTAATTGCATACTATTACTAGTGCGGATTTCAAGCGTTGCATAAATGTTCCAACCATATAGACTCACAATGTTAGTGTGAGTACTAGTATTGCCAGTGAGTAATACAGTGGATTAACCAGAAACCTTCAAAACAGCACAACAATTTTACTCAGAATTAGGAACGAAAACTGAAGCAAATAATTGCACGAGAAACGAAAAACAAAAAACCTTTACTGCAGCAAATGAAATTACATAATGGTGCAAAGGTGGAGTTGAACGAATATTTGGATATAAAATTCAACAAGTATCAGGACATACGCACATACACATAATTACCTAGACAATCCTAAGCCATAACGGCTGGCTATAGGAACCTTTGGTAAATAATGAAAAACAAGGGAAAGACTCTACATGTCTAATAAATAAGTAACGGAGGCTCACAGTAAATACAGTGAAGAGATAGGCCTTAAACTTGAGATAACGTTGGAAAATCTATGAAGATAGGTCGGAAGGAGAGTAAGTCAAAGCACAGAGCGAGGGCAAAAAGGTAGGTGCGCATTATAGCAAGTCAGCCAAAAATTAAATGATGAAACTTATAGTGCATTGATTGCCGTTGGAGCTGCAAAAGTTCTTTCTGGTCTAACTTTGGATAGAAAACAGAGTCTGAATTTTTACTGCTCAGAATAGAGATTAGGAGAGCCGACAGGAAATTGGTTATTTTCAAAATAGAAAATTGAAAATAGAAAGAGAACTTATGGACAATAAATCTACGCACACATTATTCACAAATAACCATTTAAGGTGCTGGTATCGTTTTGTGCAGTGCTTTTGTAGGTATTTTTTGAAACGCCATAAGTTTCGCAATTTTGTGAGTTGGAAAGAGCTTTATACATCATTTTAAAGCTTATAATCTGTAGATTCTCATGAGAGTACGAAACTAGTAAAAATCCCCAAAAATAGCGAAAATTTTCTGACATACTGACATCTGACAGGCTGAGTATAGACCAAAAATTTTTGAACATCGATTTCTCAAAACTGTGAAATGAGCCAAAATTTTTTCTTGTGCTGTCCTATAAAGGACATGTGGGCCGAGGGACATTTTTTTGGATTTGGCTTAGCAGGTCTTAACGGCCAAGAAAATCCATTAAATGTGCGGTGACACGAAATTTTGTAACTTTGCATTGAGTTTTCTCGCAACTGGAGATGTTTTAGCTCAAACCAAGAAAAATGTCCCTCCGCAATAGTGCGAATTCTCATTTTGCCAAAAATCAAGCGAATCCATTGGGTAGTTTTTGAGAAATCGATGTTCAAAACAAAATAATCGCAGTTTTGCCAAAATGGTTTTTCGGCCAAATCTCTAGCTTAGAGCAACAAACTCCGGCTAATAGGCATTGATAAAATGTGCAATGAGACTGTGTATCGATCGAGTATAAATAAACCAAAATTGTCCGTACGATTTGGCAGTAATTTTGAAAAAACTGATTTTCTCGAAAACGGCCATTTTTGGACCCCAAAAATCGTTTGTTGCTTATACTGACTTAACCACTAGAGATAGCTCAAAAGTTGTAAAAGCAAAAATGTTTATTTTTGCGCCCTCTTTCCAGCCATACCAACCAATCTGGTGTCTCGACTATGGGCTGAGAGAATAATGGCAAAAACCAAAAATTTCTTATCTTTGCACCTAAAAATCCGGGACTGGTCCCAGAATGTTAAAGAGCACGAAAATAATGTATTTGGAAAGTTTCATCCACTTTCATGAAGAATTGAAGCTTGTAGGTTCGAATTTACACAAAGCGATACCAGCACCTTAAACAAAGTATCTGCAAAGAAACCCCAATTGTGCAAAGCCCACCCCACATTAAGACGAGACGTAAACCCTCCTCATTACAATAGTGTGGCTGTACATTATTGGTGTTGCATATGTATGTTTGTGCATGGGTGGGTGAGTGAATGTGTCATGGGCATTTAATCAGGCCGGTGTACTTATTAATGCTAAATTTGGTACACAGAACTGGTTAAAAACTTTGCCACCAAGTGGATCGGTCAGACCCGGAGTCAATCTGTTGATTTGCGGATTCGGCTCGCTGAAATTTTTCTGTGTTTCTGTCCAGTGGTTTGTTGGGATCTACATTCGTCATACTTGATCTGTCTTAGGGATTAGCCTTAACTTCACTCTTTTTGGTAGTCGTAAAGTCAGACTTTTTATTCGATTCAGATCCGCCGACTTTATTCTTTACGAATGGCAGTATTGCCAAAAACTTACGTCGAGTACGAGGAGAAAAGCATACATATAGATAGAAATTGCTGGAATGGATGCAGCCCACAATAACGCATTTGACGAGTTCTGTGAGATCTAGGCTTTGTTTCTGACGAAGAATCCGGTCAGCCTCTACGGCTGTCATGCTGGCTATGGGTTTGATGTCCAACAAAGATACTTGTTTCTCAACGAATAACGTCGCAAGATGATTTGCAATGCTCAGCAAAAGTGGAATCGCCAAAGATATTTGGAGCATGCAAAGTTGCCTATCCTGTTTCCAGTTATTGGCTGCTGTCGAAGTACCCAGTTTATTCATCTTAGCATTCTTCTTCACAAATCCCCAAACTACCAGTGCCGTTGCAGTACCGGTAACTGCTGTTAAAGCATAAACCAAGAATATTCGCACGGAGCGGGAGATGGCGGATATGGCTGGATTGAAATCCACATGGAAGTGGACAATAAGAGCGGCACCAATTATGGTACTGATCAGCACAACAAGGCGACTGACCACTCTGGTATTGATCTTTTGAAACAGCCTTGGTGTGTTCAGTGCAATGCATCGCTCAATGCTTATAACCATTGCTAGGATTATGGGAACATAACTCACTTGTGAATGAATAGGAAAGGCTACATACTGCAAAAGTAAATTCCAAATGTAAACGCCAAACAAAGACGGATCCATTTCAGTTATTGATATGTAGAGGATCGAAAACATGTTTACCAATTCAGACAATCCAAGTGCTTTATGATACAACAAACTCGGCTGCTAAAACAAAGCAACATGACCATAAAAGCAGTACCTGAGAATGACTGTAGGACCAACTACTGCCAGTCCTTAATTTGATTGATTTTTGTGTGACAATTATATACAGCATGCCCCAAAATGTTGTAAAGCTGTTGAAACAAAGATACTTTGGGACATCTGAAATTTGATCCGGACATATCCCATACACCTATAAGTCATATGGTGAAATCACACGCCACCCAGGTAGTGTGAAGCTGCATTCGTGCCGTTACGTTACTTTACTTTACTTTACTTTACTAACCCTTTTGCAAACAACAGAACAACAACAACCACAACAGATCAGATCAGCTTCAGATCCATCCAAAGCAAGAATTAGCTAACTCGCAGCTACCTTTTAGGATTATACTTGGTGTCTTTTAGCACTAAAAAATAACAGCTGTCACAGGTAGTGTGGTTAGTTGGGAAAAGGAAGTATTGTACCAAATTTTTGCTAAGACAAGGTTTATATTTTGTCACCTTTGTCACGTAATAGAACTTAAAATATTTTTTAATATTCCAATTGTTTATACAAATTGCTTTTGTATTTCCGAGAGAAACATCTGTGGAGACGAAGCACGCCTATGATCAGCCTACTTATATAGGCATCAGGATGCCTAGGATCAGCCTCCTTATATACGTATAGGCAGTATAAATTTTGATGAAAACATTGTACTAAAACACTTAAAAAATCTTCCGGCTAAATATAGCAGTGGTCCGGATGAAATTCAATAAATTTTATTTGTAAAACTAGCCTCAGTCATAGCAAAACCATTATCTATATTGTTCAAAAATTCTTTTGACTTAGGCATTGTACCAGCTGAATGGAAGTTAGCAAAAGTTATCCCTATTCATAAAAAAGGCAAAAATCTGAATGCAGTAACTACAGACCAGTTAGCCTCCTATGCAGTAGTAGAAAGGAAATGGAATCTATTCTAGCTGAATTTTTAGCAAATTATTTAGAAGCTAATAAGCTGCTCAGTGTGAATCAATTTGGTCTCCGCAAAGACGGTTAACAGTAGCGCAGCTTCTCACTACTTTAAACAAGTGGACTAAGGCGTTAGATCATAAATTAAATATTGATGTGATTTATCTCGACTTAGCAAAGGCATTTGACACAGTGTGGAATATATCCTTGATTTCATTTAAAATTATGCAAAAAGTGAGTGCTACCTTTATGCAAATCAACACAAACGACTCTTCTGTGTACGGTCCAAGGCCGGATTTAGCTAATATTTCAATTCTCTAATTTTGACCGCGCAATCATACACTTCTCCTTTTTGCATGGCTGCCGATCGGTTGGGCGCGTTTTTCTTCTCTCCGCCATTTTCGTGTATCCTTGGGCGCCATTTCTGGGGATCTATTTTTGGGGGGTATTTCCCCTTTTGTCCTCTGTAAGGTTTGTGACCCCCTTATATTCTGTTGATTTTGTGGTGCATTGTTTAGTGCTTGTCCAGTAATTTTGTTAGTTTTCTTTTTGTGAAAATTTTTTTGGAACTTTTGTGGAAAATATATTAGTTTTGTATTTTTTATTTGCCGTCAAATTTGGTATTTCGGTTAAGGTAGTAAACTTGTGATTTGTAAAAAAAATTAGGGCAGTTGTCGTCTATTTTAAGGTTGGTTAGCGAGTAGGTAGGGAACGATCAGACATATTACACACTCACTCACGAACCTCTAATCTTTATTGAAATCAAAATTATTTACTGAGAATTTTATAATTCAACAACAGTTTCTCATCTTAAGCTACTGCAAATTCTTACTTCGCTAGGTGTAAATGGACTTTTTCACAATTGGATATCAAATTATTTAACTGAAAGAAAGCAGTTCGTTCAAGTTGAGCAGTGCTCTTCTACGAAATTATCGGTAATTTCCGGGGTTCCTCAAGGAAGCATTCTAGGTCCTTTGTTGTTTTTGCTATATATTGATGACTTATGCTCTGTATTACGTACGCTTGATGTTAAATTGTATGCCAACGATGCTAAACTCTGTTTGGCTTATGCAAGTGCTGATGAAAGTCAAGTCTTAGTTCAGCATGACTTGGATAATGTATATAATTGGACTAATACTAAGCAACTATCTAAATGTGTTGTTATGTATTTGGGGCATTTAAATCCCAGAATGACTTACGTTCTTGGTACTTAGCAACTTGATAATGTTTCCAATTTTGTGGATCTTGGTGTTAAAATATCTAGCGATTTAAAATTTTCTATGCATTGCAATGATATTGCAAAAGCTGATTTTAGAAAAGTTAACCTGATTTTTTCAGCTTTTCGAAATAGAAACCCAAAATTTATGATAAAACTGTACAAAGCATATGTGAGGCCAAAACTTGAATATTGTTCTGAAGTTTGGTCACCTTATTTGCTTAAAGACATTGACTCGATAGAACGCGTCCAACGTCTTTTTACCAGAAAGTTGTCTGGCTTTCGAAATTTATCTTATGCTGAACGTTTAAATAAACTATATTTGCCTTCCTTGGAAGATAGAAGGATATATAAGGACATTGTTATGGTGTATAAAATTATTCATGGTCTGGTACAAGTGTCATTTGATGATTTCTTTGAGTACATTCGAAATCCTGCTATGAGAGGTAACTCTAGAAAGTTCTTCTTGAAAAGAACAAGTTTAAACGTTAGAAATATTTTTCAATGAAAGAGTGATTGAAATTTGGAATTCTTTCGATGTTTCAGCTGAAAATCTTGAAATTTTTAACTGCTATTTCATTTTTAAACTTCACCAATAGGATTAGCAGCCGGATAATCGGCCCACCCTGCTCCATTCAACCTACAATAGTGTGCACTGATGCGTTTATAACCATTTTGTTTTTTGTTTTTCATTTATATGCTAAATTGTAGTACTATGCGTTGCTACATATTCTTTGGTTGGTTGATTAAACTACTACTACTACTTCTGACAAAAACATATTGTTACTGACAAATATCTGGATAAAAACTAAAACTATGTTTAAACTAGAAGGAATTTTTTCTTTAATTTCATTGGATTCCTCCTAAAGTTTGGTTAATGTTTGCAGGAAGTTTGGTCTAACGGGGTTTGATAGTGTAAACACAAAGTTTGTCAAAGTTTTTTCACCAAGACAGTAAGTTTCGCTAACGTACTAACACCGTTACCACGCCCTGACGTAGCGGACGCGGAGACCGTGGCACCGATGGATAACTGACCGACTACAGGAGACGGTCGGGACAGCTTCGCCAGACAAATACGCAGTAAACAATCCTACCTTAAGGGCGAGATGACTCGTCCTCTCACTCACTCAAAAATAGAACTACCTACCTAGCAGGAGCTCAGAAGAAATACTAAACCTAACAAAATACAGTTTAATGAAAAGAACAATAAGTTATTATTATTAGATAATTATTGTAAATGGGCTGTGCCCTCACTCACAAAAACAAACAAACAAACAGTTATTGACTTACAGTTACAGGACAGAGTTGGCCGAGCCAACGTACCAAGTAATGGCTCTGGGGAGAGCTTTGGCGGAGGACAATATAATACAATAAATGGGGGACTCGAGTAAATAGGAAATAGCAGGTGTACGCGTTGACAGAAATACTAAGACTAAAGGGGGGGGGGAAGCGAGTGTTGGGTTGAACCCTCCCACGAGCGCCCCCTAGTGCGTAATTTCCCGCAATCACGTAGCTCAACGTATAGGCAGGGGGGAACCCACCCAATCCCAAACATACACGTTGGGGAGCTACGTGACTTGCAAAGTTAACCCAGCCCCAATTGATGATGTTATGACAAGCCAGGCGGGTAGCTATGCTAGCTACACCCGCCAGCAACGGAAAGGTTAACCGTGTGTCACCTTAATCCGTTACAGTTTCTTTTGACTTTTTTAAATTTGGCCATGGTTTGGCTTAGCGAAAGTTTGGTAATGTAAACTAAAGTCTGACCCAAAAATTTTGAAACCGAAATGTGAGCGGCTGTCCTGAGTTATCATTTGAAGGTAGCCTAATGTATATATTTTAAAAACACTCAGAAATCCGAGATTTAGAAAATCCGGAAAAATCCGGGCTTCATTCACGGAAAATCTAAAATTTCTAGTTTTCCGCCCAATTTTATCGCAATCAAAATTTTGTTTTTATGATCGAAAAGAGCTGGTCCCGCTACAAAGTTTTGCTTTCAAAATTTCCGAATATTTGTTTTGTACTTTTGTTTTATACTTTGTAATAGAACGAACTCTGGAAAATACACTCAATTCTCGGAATTTGCGAAAACCGAATTTTCAGATTTAAGAAAGTTTCTCTAATACCCCTCAATATGGGTATCATTCGAAAGGTCTTGATGAGCCGAGCAACGTTTCTAATGATGAGCTGAGCCAACTCGTAGAAATGAGCCCACTTCTAGGAATTTAAGAAAATGTCCAAGCTAGACTGAAATCCGGAATTTTTGAATTCCGGGAATTTGGTGCATTTTAGGATTAGGATTTTGGTTCTAGTACAAGATTTGTTCAGCTCTTCAAGAGCTTTCTAATGATACACATATTGTGGGTATTGGAGAAATTTTTTTCATCCTGAAAATCCGGTTTTCTCAAATTATGGGAATTGAGTGGATTTTCACGAGTTCGTTCTATTACAAAAGTTGTTCAGCCCGATAAGAGCTTTCGAATGATACCTCTTGTGGGTATTGGAGGACATTTTTAAAATCCGGTAATTTTGAAAACCCGGAATTTTGGAAATTGGGTGCATTTTCGTGAAATGCTGCTAAGAGCAAAAAGCGGGATCAGGTCAATTAGACTGTCAAAACTAAACTTTGATTGCAATAAGAATTGGGCGTAGAACTAAAAATTTTAAATTTTTGGGAATGAAATCCGGAATTTCGGATTTTCCGGATTTTCGAAATCTCGGGTTCCTGAGGATTCTAAAGATGTATACATTGTATTTGACCTATACTCGTTCGTGCATTCCCTGTTATCAATAATCAGAATTTCCAAAGTTCACTGATAATGTAAAGTTTTGGCCCCAGAGACTGGTAAATGGGCGACCAAACCACTTTACTTAAGTGCTGTGCGCTTGTGGCTGGATATGCAACCTGGACTTGGAGATGGTTCCAAGTCGACCTCGACAAGCCTCGCCAATTAAATACGCCAGATATTCGTGAAACTTATTCTCACTCCCACTACGTTACCCCAACCTAGACCTTAAATACCATACTTACCGAACTAAACAATCTAAACCTAGCTAAAATACACGGGGGCCAAGTTGCCGTATTATAATATTTAATGGAGAAGGGGGGAATAATACAATAAATTTGGACAGAGACTTACAACTTTATGATCCAGAGGAGACAGTGAATATCAAGGAGGATAATATCCAATAATGAAATAGAATATAGAATAGCCCCGAATAGCAAATATTTGGATGTCCCCCACCCAACCTGTTACCAGATTTAGGTGGTGTTTACTGGCCTACTCCGGCATTCAAAGCACTAGGGGACCAAAGATAGAGCCCAGAACAACACACGAGCATATAAATTGGTACGGAGACTAAGAAAACTTGACCGACCGACTAACGTGAAAACAAGAACAAGACTGAAGAAAAGAACACTGGAGGCAGCCATAGTGATTACGAAATCACGTGACATGCCTCCAGCCAATAGAATTTAGGCAGACTTTAGGGAGAGAATTTTGAGCGAAACTGGGGAGATGCACAAATTGCACAAATACTAGCAATTACAATATTTCAAATACAAATTATGAACTATCGGGGCAATTTTGACAGAAATAAGATACATAAACTAGGATTAATTTTGAATGAGGAATCTTTTTAAATAATAACGAAATATGACAGTAGGGCATCACCGCCCTACCGTACAATAACCTACTTTACGCACGCTACAGCCGGTACCAAAGGATGTGTAACGGACGGACTTAGGACGGACTGAATAACCTAGGAACGGACGAACAAGAGCGAGCTGTATTATTAACAAAAACTAAAAGGATGTTTACCTGATTGACGTCGCTCCGGCTGAAAGTTGCGATCAGACAAACATAGCCCACGATGCCAAAAATAGCAAAACTGCAGTCAATAATGCCGTTGAAATACGATTGTTTATAAAGAGTATCCCAGAACGCAATATCCCAAGCCTGTTCAAAGTAGCATATTTCTTCTCTAGTCATAACAGCTGTGGTTGATAGGTTATACTTATTCAGCCGTAACCATAGGGAGCAGTTCATGTCGACGGATTGCTCGACTTGATCACAACAAGTGAAAGAAGCAGTTTGAACCGAACAAATTTCTCAAGAAATATTATTGAGCCATCTGGCTGCTTTCAAAGCAAGTTACCATGAGCTTGTGATTAATCAGAAGTTCCCCCGTCGAAGTTCCAAATAAAAGTGGGAGGAATTTCCCACATTTGCATAGAGCCTCCGCAGAGAATGTGTGAAAGGACCGTGTTTATTATTGGACTAAACTTCAATCTCGGATAATCACATGCTCCAATATTTATTGCAGAATAATCCAAGATAACCATGACAACGATCAAATCGACCCACACTTGGGAAAATAGCAACATATCACCCACACTTGTATCTCACTTGTGATACGTATTCAAAACATAGGATGCAATCAGACGAGTCTTGTCAAAATTAGAGCTCCAGCCATGTCAAATATAGCACTTCCTGTAGCAAGCAAATCCCATACCTCCGATAAAAACAATTAACACCATTTTCAACCAAATCTAATCTACATCGGTTGTCCAACCAAAGAACTTCGCCTCCCTCAACCAAAATCTAATATACCACCACAACAATACACAACATATATTAAGGAATAGACCATGCGCCGGGGTAGCGGAGTTTTGGCACACGTAAAACCGCCTCCACCAAGCAAACAACCAACCAGCCATGCCAGAGGGCACATATCACGAAGACTTCAATCACAAGGCGCCAGCCCGAAACCTAACATCAAATTTCTAAGTCCAACTTCCGGACAGCCGCAGCGTCCGCTGGCCGCAGATGCATTAGTGAAGCGCATAGATCATATTTAGGGTGCTGGTAAAACCCAGCCCAGCCCCCAGCCCCAGCCTCCAGCCCCGATGGGTAAAACCCAGCCCTCCAGCCTCCAGCCCTCCTAGGTAAAATCCAGCCCAGCCCCAAGGGTAAAACCCAGCCCTCATTTTCCAGCCCCAAGGGTAAAGCCCAGCCCCCGTTTTCCAGCCCCTGGGATATTAGGTTTTACCCAGCCAGCAGCATGAAACGGTTCATATAAATTCCATTCATGTGAACCAGTTTCAAACAGCAAGCAGTTAATACTAGGGTCCCGGCCGCCCGGCGCCCGGTACCTTAATTTTCTGGTTAGCCAAAATACAAGTTAAGATATGAAATATTTGATACTTTTGAAGATTTTAAGGCTCCAATTCCGCGAAACTGTCGTCGCAAGCTGGCAATCCTGCCAGTGAAGGCAGTTAGTTCGACTGGCCGGCCGGTCAACAGTGGGCCTGGGCCGGTTTCACTTCACAGGGTCGGTGAATGACACTAGCACAGAAGTGCTTTTGTCTTGTTTGCATTTGTTCAAAGCTTGCTAGATGCACACATTTTCATAGAGCTATGTGCAAAATGTAATTAGACATTGTTAAGTTAAATAAGCTTGAGCAATTGTTTATTTTTGATAGTTACATTTTAACATATGCCTATTTCTTTTAAGACTAAACGGATTAGATTTAGATTAATCCGCATTAAAGAATCAGAACCTTGAATTTAACGAAATAAAGTTTCATCCAGGGAGTCAAAAGAGTAAATCAGATAAAAGAATCTCATTTGTCGAATGCACTGAGGCATAGTCTAACCCTAACCCGGCATTAAAGGTACAACGATTTAAACATAACTCTTTTTGCCCTTTTGGACGAGGGGTTCTACTTTTTTCGTTTTCGCTAGGGAGGGAGCCTGCACTGCACCCCCTCATTCCCCCCACGTTATCATATGGCTATTAAAATTTAAACTGGCTGTTTTTCAATCCTCTTAAAAACTACTGAAATTCAACTATAATTGCCTTTCTTCAAATTGCCTTCACTGGTCGGACAGCCAGCCTGTGACAGTTTAGTATGTCGGACTGGAGCCAATAGCCGTCAAGAGTGTTAAATATTTCACATTTTAACTTACATTTTGGCTAACCGGGGAAATAAGGACCCCACTTTTCTGTGCTTGCTCTCAGGAACTGGCCCAGGTTAATGGAATTAATACATGGACCTGGACATATACTGCTGGCTGGGAAAAACGTTACCCCAGGGGCTGCAAAACGTGGCCAGGAAAACGAGGCTGGAAAAAGGGGCTGGAAAACGTGGTCAGGAAAACGGGGGCTGGAAAACGTGGTCAGGAAAACGGGGGCTGGAAAACAGGGGCAGGAAAACGTGGTCAGGAAAGTGCGGGGCTGGAAAACAGGGGCTGGAAAGCAGGGGCTGGAAAACAGGGGCTGGAAAACAGGAGCTGGTAAAGGGGGCTGGAAAACAGGGGCTGAAAAAAGGGGCTGGAAAAGGGGGCTGGGTTTTACCCTTGGGGCTGGGCCGGGTTTTATCCAGTGGGGCTGGCAGTCGAGGCTGGACTTTACCCAAGGGGCTGGAGGCTGGAGGCCGGGTTTTACCCACCGGGGCTGGAGGCTGGGGCTGGGGGCTGGGCTGGCTTTTACCCACACCCTCATATTTAGTGCAGTCCATATCAGTGACTGGATTACGGTAAAATAACCTGCCAAGGTCAATGTTCGGTATTTCTTTCAATTCTTTGTTTTCCAAACGATTAGATCACTACCTACTAATCCTATTAATGAAAGGACAAACGAAACTAGACTGTCACTACAGCATCTCCGACCCGAAAAATTCGGGCCTGAGGTGGGGATCGAACCTACAACCTTTGGCGATCTAGGCCACCGCTCTACCGATTGAGCTATCCAGGCACAAACAAACCAAGCTTAAGTCTGAATTCGTTCCAAAACAGTAGTGACATTTTAGAAGACGCTTTCGTGCCAGCCGAACTTTAAGTTGTTTTCGAAAAATATAAAAACTTGACAATGTTCGCAATGTTTGGGGTAGACTCCCTTGAAATCTGGAAATTTCCCAGGAGTATTCCCAGAATTGGACCCCGTGATAATGTGTGGGTGTCAAGTTTTCTGGCTCGCCGTGGTCAATAACGGTATATATATTATTTATATTATCTGTTCTTACTTACACATTTTAGCTGTGTTGCGTAGTGAGAATTGTTGGCTTTTATAGGGATTGTTCTTCTGGATTCTCTGATATTTTGAACTCTTTGGAACCAAACCATGGAGAAATTGATTGTAGACCCAAAGGACCGATGGGTGTTTGGTGCATCAATTCATCATTTTACCATGGCTACTTCTTACATGGCTTATCGTAAACATTTTGCTCTGCCAGGAATCGAACCACAAACCTCCCGAACTGCAGTCTGGGGTGCATCTACACTACGGAGCCAGGAAAGAAAAGGACATCCATATCATTGATTATATCATCACAAACTTCTATATCGTTGATGCTTTCTGCACATTATTATGTATGGCTGGAGAGCGGCTCCTACCATAAGTTTTGACATTCCTCTAAATTTACTCACACCAAAAAGTGTCAAGTGTTTTTCAAAACTTTTTTGCAAAAATTTTCGCGTTCAAATGCAAACAAAACCATTTTCGAATTCGCTGCAGTTTTAAGGACATGAGAGCCGCTTGGACGCAACATGAGCAGTATTGTTACATAATTCACCCACATTTCTTTGTCACTAATTAAACCACAGGTGTGCCACTAATTGACAAATCATTAGTCACCGTCTAAGACTAAACCCTGACGTTATAACAGATGCTAAAATGTGTAACTTTTTTGTCGCCTGCAGTTGCGTTACACTGTCTACGCTGTGCAGTGTGCAAACGATTATTGCACTCCGGCAAAACGAAGTTGCAAGCTGCAAACTTATTAGCTAAGCTTTGCGTGCACCTCAACGTTGACTTCTTTATATTGACAAAAGTTTTCCTCCGAAGTTATAGGGTTTCCTGACTTGTCCTTGCAAAGTTTCTACACATTTCGTTGAAGTTTCGTTACTTAATTTTAGGCCCGCCAAGGGTATTAAGTTTCTCATGGTTATTTTATTCCAAACGAATATTTGGTTTCTGTTGACATATTTTTACACTAAACGAAAATAAATAACTCTTTCATAGTAAAAACTAATAGTGATTAATTACAGATAGCGTAATTACAAGCTTTTCATAACACACTCCACAATGGCTAATGCTAGTATGACAACAACAAGGGCACGACGTTCAATTTTACTAAACGGAATTTTAATATTCACTAATTTAAAATTAATCCATCAACTCTAAATGCCGTTTTTCTAGGATATGGGTTAAACGATGGCCGAGGCCGTTCAACAGTTGGAATTTACAAGCCCTCTGGTTCAGGTTTTGGCCGTTGAGCGACTGCAGACCCATTGCTCGCACTGCTTTCGCCTAGGCTCGGACCAGGAGCCCCTGCAACGCTGCAGCCAGTGCAAACAGTTCCGCTATTGCTCAAAACAGTGTCAGGTCAAGGCCTGGCCTGATCATAAGGTGCAGTTTTTCTCCGATTCTGGAGAAATTAAATTCGTTTTTGTATGCTGTATAGTCAAGAATTTTCATAATGAAAAAGTCCGGGTTGAATTATTTTTAAAAAAATAATTGCTTGTTAACGAGCTTATGTTTACACTTGCGTCAGGAATATTGTTCAGACTATCTTCACATACCTATAACCATGTTTATGGAGCTAGCAAGGGGATAGTATAGATTTCGAAAATTCATTGTACTTACAGTCCTCTACTAAGATCCTGACCTTTATTTGCAATGTACAGTAACCCAAATTGGTAGAAATGATTAAAAATGGTCCTGAACGGGGGTGGGTGGAACCCGAGCTGTGTTTTGTTAGCAGTCGAGAACTCTAACCATCAAGCAAGCCAAAAGGAAAAAGGCTATGCTTACACTGATTTCAACCTTTCGGAGTTCATTAGAATTGCCGATATCTAACAGCTAATCCATTTTCGTTTTAGGCCGAATGCAAACACCTGGCCGGCTCAGCTCGAATTCCGCCGACCGAAATTATCCTACTGGCCCGACTGATTGATAAGAAAAATAAGCTGAAAAAGCTGTCCACAGAGATTATCAAAAATGGTCAAACCATAACTCGTACCTGGGACACCTTCGAGACGCATGAGACTGAGATAAAGGCGGACGAAGAGAAACAGATGTACTACGAGGCCATCAAAAAAGAGTTGCACAATCTGATGGGACCCGGCAGATCGATTCCCAAGGACGAGGAACTTTTTGTGATTTTTTGCAAAAAAATCATTAACACACATGGTCTCACTGATAATAAGTGAGTAGTTCAGTGATTAATCAAATTAAATTTACTAATTGATAACTATGCAAATAAATAAGTTGATAGTTAATAATAATTAAGTACTAAATCAATTAATTAGTTAATGTTAATCCAGCTCCAGCTACTCCAGCTATTTTGGTGGTTTGGTGAAAACCGGAAAAGTGACATAAGATATTAAAGTCTGACCAAAAATGTAGAAAGCGAAATTGTTTTCTTTATATCTCAAAAACGCTTCAAGATAGCTACTACAAACGATATATTTTCTGAACCGGACTGATGAGATCTTTCTTATCGTGAAAAAATGTTTTTGAAATTTCACGTGCGATTTCAAAGGGCGCCGCTTTTATATGTACAGAAGGATTGGTGCGTGGTACTGCCGCGATTTTTTCCGAAAACGTTTCCCCTTGTATGAAAGTACTACATACCAAATCTCAACTTTTTTGGCTGAAAATTGCGTGAGTTCTTCCACTTTTTAGATTTTCAAAATCCTTTGATCTTTGCCGCTTTTTCGACTTTGACTGGTTATTACTCGCGACTCGCTCAACGGAAAATGTTTCGATTAGATTTTCAGGACCGCCTAGGCGTCCGCTTTCACCTGATAAATGTGAGAATTCAAAATTTGAAAGTCGATTTTTTCGAAAAATACCACTTTTTGACCCAAAATTTCGACATAGCGAGTCTAGCAAAAGTGAGTAAAAATAACATAATGATTAAGTTCAATCTCAGCTGAATCCAACGATATAACGTTTTTGTGGCTACGACTTATTATTGCGTCCGCAATGAATTTTTAAACAATTTCCCTTTTTCAGCTGGTTTTTGCTAGTTTACACTGGTTCAGGCAAATCAAGGCGGCAACATCAAAGGGAGCCAAAACCAGCTGAAAAAGGGAAATTGTTTAAAAATTCATTGCGGACGCAATATAAGTCGTAGCCACAAAAACTTTATATCGTTGGATTCAGCTTAGATTGAACTTTATCATTATGTTATTTTTACTCACTTTTGCTAGACTCGCTATGTCGAAATTTTGGGTCAAAAAGTGGTATTTTTCGAAAAAATCTACTTTCAACTTTTGAATTCTCACATATATCAGGTGAAAGCGGACGCCTAGGCGGTCCCGAAAATCTAATCGAAAAATTTTTCCGTTGAGCGAGTCGCGAGTAATAACCAGGCAAAGTCGAAAAAGCGGCAAAGATCAAAGGATTTTGAAAATCTAAAAAATTGAATAACTCACGCAATTTTCAGCCACAAAAGTTGAGATTTGGTATGTAGCACTTTCATACAAGTGGAAAAGTTTCCTGAAAAAATCGCGGCAGTACCACGTACCAATCCTTCTGTACATATAAAAGCGGCGCCCTTTAAAATCGCACGGGAAATTGCAAAAAAATTTTTTCACGAAAAGAAAGATCTCATCAGTCCGGTTCAGAAAATCTTAGCTATCTTGAAGCGTTTTTGAGATATAAAGAAAACAATTTCGCTTTCTACATTTTTTGGTCAGACTTTAGTTACCAAATTTCCTTCCTGAACGACCGGTATTCCATACATATTTTTGAGCTCGATTGATGCAGAGACTTTTCTAATTCTTTTATTGTCGTGATGGGACGGTCTACTTTAGACCTTCGAGAGAGAGAGAAAGAGAGAGAGACGAGCTTTAATCTCCACAAATCAATTGATTATAGATTGTCGATCGCCTAATCTTTATTTTTGTTTCAGGGGAGCGCCAATGGGTGCCGCCATCGATCTGAAGATTTCGGCCTACGATCACTCTTGCAGACCCAACATCGGCATCGTGTTCGACGGGTCAAAGGTCATCTTTCGGGCCCTGGAGCCGGGTCTCGACCTCCAGGATACCGGGAAATGTTTCGTCAACTATGTGGAGCTGGCCTCCCCACGGGAGACCCGTCAGATGGAACTGGAGACGAAGTACTACTTTGAGTGTCGATGCGAACGATGCCGAGGGACGGATGATCTCCAGCTCTCCAGCATTCGATGTGTCAATGAGAAGTGTGAAAAGGCCATACCTCTGCCGGAAATACCTGCAGAGGTGGGCTAAAAAGCTTTCAGTTGGCTTGCTGTGTCAAGAGTACATAATACATAAGAGTGTGACAAGTGTAAACTGTGGAGTGTGGAAGTTTAATCAGCTGAAACTGACCAGTGACAATGTGAGTGAACGCACTGCTCTAGGTCGCCTACTCACCCAAATTTTGTAGCCGATATCTTTCTGGCAACCAAACTATCAGAAGAAATATTAAATCTGTAATACTGTTGATAGAAATTAGCGGAATGCTTGACATGGTGGCGGGATTTCGCACTAAATTATGTCTACGCTTGCGGGCTAGGATCTAAGCCCTGACCTGGATCAGCCGTTTAGTCCGCTAGAAAGACAAAATCTAGCTGCTTAGTTGTGAGCAAAAGATCAGTTAAAATGTGTACAGAATGAGATCGAATCAAGGAGTTTCAGCCTCAGCCTCAGAGTCTGGTAACATATTATTCGCCTACATGCAAGGACAGCGAGACTAGTTTATTACACTGATTTCAACATTTTTAACATGAACATATTCTGTTTTGACCTGTTTCAGGCACGCGGTCGATCCAGAAAAAAGCCACAGAAGGTCCCAGTTTGCACCATCTGTCGCAAGGTTGTCGAAGAGGATCGAATCAAAAAGGGCTTCGAAGCCATGCAGGATATCGATAAATGGCTGGAGCTACAGGACGCCTACTCCCAGCGAAAAACGCTGGACTTCCTCAAAAGCCTGGACAGCATGATTGCTAAACACGACGCAGTTTTGCACTCAATGAACATCGCATTGGTGGATCTGTACTGCATCTATCTACAGCAAGCCCTCTGCTTGGAGTCTAATCTCAATCTTGCCACCCAGTATGGGAAGCTGGCCCTGCCCTGCCTGCGAGTCTGTTATCCGCCCCGCTTTAAGCAGCTGGGATTTCATATCCTTAAGATCGCCTACGCCTATCTGCTGCTGGAAAGGCCTGAGGAGGCCCTCCCTTTCCTGAAGGAGGGAACGGAGATTTTTGTGGTCTGGTTTGGCGAGGATCACCGATTCACCAAACAGCTGCAGGAGCTAACGGAGAAGGTTGAGGCTCACCAGGCCAATAGGGATGATTTGAAGACTCTATTTTTGTTTAGATAATGGCTTAAAATAACTCTTAATCTGCAGCGGACTAACGGTGTTTTTATGCTTAAGCTTTTGTTAAGAGAATAAAATGTCCTCTGAAATCTTAGTTGTGGTTCAGACCAAAGGGTGGATTATCTTGTTGCTGTTGCAGTTGCCAGCTGCGCGATTTTTAGGTGCTTGGTAATGTGCAACTTTCTTTCATTCTTTAATTAGGCATAACAAGGTCGCAATAATAACACATCACCTGTAAGTGTGTTCAGAAAGCTTACTTCTGTAATGAGCCTGTTTGACTAGATGAAGAACCAGATTGGACAAATCATTTAAGGTGGTGATTCCCTTTCGTCACATAAAGTTTGCACCATTATTACTCATTCATTACTTGGAGTTAAGAAGCCATTTTTCCTGCTGCGTCACGACGCAGCAGGTCTACTATAATCGGTTTTAAGCGCATGTTTTGCACACAGTTACACAGTTAACGATACAGCAGAGTATAAAACTGTGTATTAACTCTTGGTATTAGTAATGCTTCTGCTGAATAAGCAAGCATTAAAATTTCGAACTTAGAATAAACGTTCACAAAACCAGTTTATTTCCGTAATCTTAGTCTTTTCCTTACCTGTCAATGTTGGTAACTGACAACGGAGATTTCCAATAAAGTAATTAAAATGTGACTGCCGTTACATGATGGAACAAAACTTGGCAGGTACATTCGCAGTAAAATTTGGGATTTGTAATCTGCTCACGTTCTTTAAATACACCTTCGGTTCTAACAGCGGCGATGAAAATGTAGTGATGTTTCAGTCACTGAAACTGAAACTGAAACTAGGTTTCAGTTTGTACAGGTTTCAGTTTCAGTCACTGAAACTGAAACTGAAACTGAAACTGTTTTGAGAAGAGTCCTGAAACTGAAACTGAAACTGAAACATTTTTATGCAGCCGACTGAAACTGAAACTGAAACTGAAACTATATTGCGTAAAAGACTGAAACTCGAACTGAAACTAGTTTCAGTCTTTCCTTAAAACTTGATATTTTGAAGGTTTTGAGCTTCTATTTAGTTAGTCCTGCTGCAGGAGATACTGAATAAACACCAAATTGTGCTCTATGTAAACTCAGAAGGGTGGAAACCGTTCTTTTTAAAGCGAACTGAAACTGAAACTGAAATTCCGACTGAAACTAAAACTGAAACTGAAATTATTTTACGTTGTCGACTGAAACTTAAACTGAAACTGAAACTATTTTGGTCTGCCGACTGCAACTGAAACTGAAACTGAAACTGAAACTGAAATTATTTGGAACCACCGACTGAAACTGAAACTGAAACTGAAACTAAAATCGGCTACTGAAACAACACTATGAAAATGACCACTCCTTGAAAAATTTATAAATCTAGCCATCTAAATCCAACTCTGAACACAAGGACTGCAATTAAAATTCAATTCAATTCAAAAATTATGGGACTCTTATTACTGTTAATAATAGTTTCTGGAACAGTTCTCGTTTACATTAAGTGGAACAGTTCTCGTTTACATAGTGGAACAGTTCTCAGACTGTTTAGAAGTGAAGTAATATGGTTGAGTTGTGGTGGAGGAGTTTAACTGAAATTGTGCAGTGAAATTCTTTTGATTAGGACCTGAATTATCGTACAATTGTCGCTTAAAGTCAAACTTAAGTACCTAAATTAAGTCAAGTAAATTTCCTTAAGTCTTCAAACACAGGGAAGACAATGTAAACTTAAGTTCTGACGGGTATTAGTTTTGCTGTGACCAGGCAGCATTCGGTACTGAGGAACGGCTGTATGCAAAGATACACATGCCAAAATAGTGATCTTGGGCTCGCAGCAGGTCTATATTTACGGTGAATATGGTCACAGCTGGCTGATTTTTGCACAAAGCTCTTGCTTGTTATATCAAAATGTAGCTTGACAAAATGTAGCTTTTTAACACATGCCACGAAACTAATGTTGCTTTTCTAAAATATTTTTAATACATTTTAGAAGAAGTATAATTTTCCAGAATTTTTGTAATGTATTTTTGTAATTGTAATATTGTAATTGTAATTGTTTGTTTGTGTAATGTAATTTTTGTAATTTTTCTTTTTAACACATGCCACGAAACTAATGTTGCTTTTCTAAAATATTTTAATACATTTTAGAAGAAGTATAATTTTCCAGAATTTTTGCAGACTCAAGTAAATTTTTTCGCGAGACATCGGTTATTTCATTCGATACCTCCATCAAATAGCTGGGGACAATTTTTATTTATTGTGGAATAGCTCTTCGTTGTAGAGAAATAAGCGTATAAGCGTAATAAGCGTAATAATATGTGTGCGTAACCTGTATTTTGCATACTTTTTCCAAATTTGTCAAGCGATAACTTTAGCTAGAAAGCAGCAATCGGTTCAACTAAAAAATCGTCCCTGGGTATATTTGTGCAGAACACATTTGTTCAGTAGCAGCCCTCCACCTTGCATGGTGAATGCTCCACAATCTTTGGAAAAAATTGGTCATGTTTTTGCAAAAACCACATTTTGTATGATAGCAGCCTACAGGATAGCAGTTGGAAGACGATCATGCGCCGGATTATTTGTCTCTATGAGATCTTCGGATCGACGCCCTTAGTTTGATTTTACGGCTTGCGTAGTTCAAAGAATGTTGGATTATTTGATTTCTGTAAAGATGACAAGTTTTCGACGCCACAACAAGAAAATCGGATATATCTCACGGTACAGAAAAGTTAGAAATTTTCTTTAAAAAGCAAAATGTGAAGCTCAATGAGATCTTTCGAATAAATATAGTCATAACTGTATAGCAGCTGCCAAATGTTCATAAATTTAGAAAAACCACTCTGACCAGAAATCTCGAATTTTTGAATCGGGATTGCGCGGAGAGTGTTAGAACGCTAAAAGAAATTATTTCGGAAAGTTTCATCAAATTTCATGTTGATTTACGCCGCCAAATAGCAATATGTGCCCAAAAGGAATCACCACCTTAAGTTTACCTGATTTGCATATTTGGCATAAACACTACATAAGTTTGTAGACAATCCAGCAACTATGTAGAACCAATGAATTGGCTAATCTGATGTTAAAAATTTGGGCATGCATTGCGACACCGTAACTGTTCGCCATAATTTTCGGAGATCTGATTTGGCTAACCAACTCGCTTCCTTCCTTTTGGCTAACAGTTATACAGCTCTGCATCAAATCGCCGTAGGGGATATATGGCAAGACGATTTCAAACCTGACAACATTAATTTAATGTCGCTTGGAATTTTTACAAATCCTAGCGACGTATCTTAAATTTTTCAGAGAGCCAAAGCATTAATAGGGTCGGTAGGTATTCATAGAAGTAACTATTAGGTAATTTCTGAAGAAATATATAGTCGCAAGACATAGTCTGGATTGTAAAATGGTTTTCAGCACGTAATGTTTATTCTAAAATAGGAAATTTTTGCTACCTCCTACGATTTAATGCGGATAATTCCAGGTAGCCTTGGGCTGGGAAAACAAATTTTTAGCATAATCTTTCCAAAGTTATCTTCAAACACTTTCACACTAATGGGTGTCCCGCCTTAGTACTGAGTTTTGCTAAAAAGCTGGGATTAGACTTAAAAAACAAGTTTTTCTCATTTAGCTCGACCTTCTATATAACCCTCTGGATATTTCAACAGTCAGGGCTAAAATGTTTTCATTTGATCATGAACTTCAAGGCATAATTGACAAACCAGTAGAGACCTTCACGAACATCAATTTTCAGACCGGGCTCGGCCTTACTCGTGAAAATATCTGGTCGGCCCGGTCCTGCCCTCCTCTTAGCAACATTTTCGATCCCGGTCCGCCCTCGCCCGTGCTCTATTATCATGTAACTTGCGAAATCCATAAAGTTTCAAGTAGTAATTTGTTTTTAAAATAAAGTATAAATCATGGGTGGTTGTGGTGTATGTGCGGGTTCGGTTTTATTGACTAGTATTCCAAATTCCCCCACAATCACGACTTTTCGGGCCTTCGGAGTTTAGTGTAAGATTTCATATTATTTTACTCGGTGTGTTTGACTTGATTTTTGCCCTGACATGTTGGCATGATTTCACATGAGTCTTTCTTTTTGATGCTGCCGGCTAAAATAAGCCTTTTTCTAGAATTTTCTTTCCGTTTATTTTTGTGATTAGCATGTAGATTTAGTGGTGAAAAGAATTGCCAATTGCCCTGTAGTCCCTAAGTCAAAGTCAATTAAGAAATCCTGTCAAGAACAGAAAAACTACTACGCTTGACTTGAATTAATCCGATATGGGAAGTCAGCTATACTGATTGACGTAAACTGAGAGCTACGTCAACCAAAACTTTGTTTTTATCAAAATTTGTGCCGGGGAGTTAAGTTTATAGTTGAGTATAACTTAGCACTGAAGGGTCGTCGAGCTATTGCTTCCCCACCACTGCGACCTACTCAAACAAAGACTGGCGGAAGGCAAGAGAGCGGTGTTTTGTGCGCTGCGTAATTGCTCAAAACTGAAACGGGCAACTCCTTCACATATATATACTACTTTATGACATTTTGTTTATTTGTATAGCCTAAAAGCCACATACGTCTTCTTGGGGTGCGTTTGGAGGAGGAGTTTACCTCATTGGTGGTTCTGTGGAACCAGAGTGCAAGCAACTTTTGCAATTCCAATCTGGTACCCACCCACAATTTTTCTAGGATTAAGGGATAGCCGCCTTAGGGTGCGGCTGCGCAGCGTTCATCACATATCCGACGATGAACAAATCTCCAGTCCTGATAAACGCCTCGGATAATTATTGTTGAGTCAATTATTCGGTGTCTGCTATACAACCAAATCAAATTGAATTATTAGCAAGCTGCTCCCAACTACTCCTAACCGGCTTAGAACCAACTGGAGTGAGGTGTACTTTTTCTGTTTCCTTTCTCAGAATATTCGCCAGATTTGAAGTTTCCATCCGCTCAGTCTCATGCTCACCGACAGGTCTCCCTATATGCAATGTTCTGTAATAATCACCCCTTGCGATAGTATAACGTTAAATTAAATTAATTAACTAATTAAGTTTGCAACTATAAAAGACCGCTGGACTTATTCTGCCTGATCCAACCTTAATCTGTCCGAAACCTTATAGTAAAATCTTCGCTATCCTAAATCCTTTTCTAGTTAAAGGCAAAGGTTGAAATGTTTATAAATCCTTACGAAATCTTTAAGCTGTTCTTCTACCTAGGTATTTGCGCTACTTTGATCTTGTTTGAGCCTACGTATCACCCACTAACGTTGATAAGGCCTGCAGCTCTTAAGGGCAGCCGTCGACTAATCAACATCTACTAATCAAAGCTGTCCAACTGCTTCAGTTTACGTGTAAGAAGTGGCAATCTTATAATTAATATTCCGTTTTCCAGAGGTGGTAAAATTGTTTGATCGTTTTCGTCCTAGACACACAATGAAGCTAGTAACCTTGTTCCTTGGAGTTGGGGAGTTCAGCCATATTGGGCAAATTTTGGTGACCATTGCGCCATCAAATCAGTGACATCAAATCAGTGACCATCAAATCTAAGGGTTCGCCCTCGAACATGGGACTTGGTGCCTCTAATGACTGGAAGTGAGTCTAGTGTCATACTCTTATCTATTATGTAATCTTCTGATGCTATAAGCGACTTACGGTAGGCGAGTATGCGCATTACTATAATTATTTTCAAGCAGTGCATAATTGCCCCAGGATTGAAGTAGGCCTAACCTTGAGAATGCTTGAAGCGGATCCCTTAATTAAACTGAGTGAGAATGTAGTTTGAAACTTTAGTAGACTTTCACGTTGTGAAAGTCATGTACATTGGTTCACGAATTCCGACAAAGCTTGATGAGACTGTGCCTCCGTAGCTCAGTCGGCAGTCGGCAGCAATGAACACCTAAAAGTATTTTTCTGGCTACGCCTCAGCGTAGCCGGCTACTATACATTATTCTATCAGTAATTAATTCTCCAACGCACCATAAAATTTCGCAGATAAGTAGTCGCTATGTGATGAATATATAGGGGGTTTCAGAAACTGGTTTGTTGTGTTATACACTTTTTTACCTCCTTGGTGTTGCAAAATCAGGTGCAAGAATCACAAGTTATTCGGAAGTTTACATTATGCAAATGAAGTTAAGTTCTGCTATGGAAGATACTGGCACCAGTAAAACGTTGTAATATATTGACAAAGGTAAATAGTTAGATCTTGAAAACAAACTATATCTGTGGGTTGAGTATGGGGAATCACTCACATTGACAGCGATATTAGTGAGTTTGGAGGGGGATATTGATGGAGGGTATATGGTTTGGGTGGAATATTTCTGCTTCGTTTAAAGACAAATGAGGGGGGGGGGTTTGGGAGGAGAATTGATTTTTTTATTTGCTTAATTTGGTATTTGTATTGTGGTTTTTTTGTTATTTTGAAATTGTAGTAATTTTTATATTTGAAAGGGTAAGGGCAAGAAAAATTCATTCTTAGCCCAGAGGTTAAAGAAATGGTTAAAAATGATTATTTTGGTGTTTAATTTCTCTGTTTTCAAACTCTTGACTCTGTGTAATCTGTTGATATGAATGACACTAATCTTGTGAACTTGATTTGTGAACTCATTTTGTGAGCTAACTTCTGTAAACTAATTAATTTTTGTACGCTAATTTTTGTGTCCTCTTCTAACGAGCTAACTTCTGTAAACTAACTAATTTTTGTACGCTAATACTATTCATTGTCCTAATCCTACATTTTGTACACTTGTAATCTGACCGCATGGTTTTTGATGTCTTTTGTGTTTCCGATTTATGTGCAAATTCTCTTAAATGTTGCCTTGATGATAATGCTGAGAATAGTGATTTCTATTTGCTTGACTGGTTTGGAAAATTGCTCTGTTTTGGTCACTAAGAAGTTCAAATTCTGAAAGTGGGGTTAATCGTCTTAAGTTGGAAATTTGGGGAGCCCCATGAGCCCAAAAGCAATCTCATACGTCATGCTTATCATGACGTATGCCTTTTCTTTCGTACAGTTTCGCCTTCACATCAAAAGAAATCAAAAAGACCGAAATTGCAGAATTTCACGTGGACAAGGCTGAGAGGGGAGAAGGTGACTGAACCCCAGTTTTAGTCAGTTTGAGGTTGACTGTTTACAGGAAGGTCGGTTTTGTGAACCTTGTCTGTGTTCTGTTTCTGTTGTGAGGCTGCTACGCCTGTCTGTTCTGTTGTGTTGTGTTGGCCAGTTGTGCCTGTCTGCGAGTTTGTTTGACTGTGAGTTCGCGTCGTTTACAACCAGTTCACCGGTCACCTCTCTCTCACCCTGTTCTGTCGTGTGCTCTGTCATTTTTATTGTATTATTTCTGTATTTCTGCAATTTGGATTTCTTCTGGATCAAAAGGTAAAAGTTCTGGATAACCAGAAAAGTTTGTATCTGTTGAGAGACTATAGATTTTCTTGTGTCTAAAATCTTTAGATGTCTAAAAAAATTATTGTCCTGTTGTTTATCACTATTTTATGTCTGAAATTGTCTACCGGTTGTCCTTGATTAAGTGTTTTATGATTTGAATTATTGACTAAAAACTATAATTAGTAAATTGTAACTGTAAAATCTATTTGCTTCCAATTGAATGTACTTTGTCTCTATGTAGATTCGGGATTTGATTTGAGAACAAGGTGGACCAGAGTTTAGTTACGGAAGCCTTGTTTAGGTAGCATAATTAGTTGACCTCAAAGTTCCATTGAGCGGTCAACTAATTATTAGGTAATTTTAGGATAGACTGATTGATTCTGAGCCATTTAACCAGTGCTGAAGTTGTGCTAATTCGAGCCATTTCACCAGTGCTCTGATTGCTAGTTTCTTTCAGACAAGTTTGCCCGACCCCCAAACTTGTATCAATAGAAAGGGCTGAGAGATTGAAGTTTGAAGTTTGAGAATTAAGACGTGAAAAGGACCTCTCAGTACCTAAATTGGCTAAAAGCATTGCCTAGCCGAAACCCATTTCTTTACATGTGGAGCCTGCCTGAGAGGAAAATTATTAGGACGTGAGTTAACTTACTGATATTATTCAAAAACTACGCGCAATCAATTTGTTGTTTTGTTGAATATAAACAGTGGCTCCGTCAATTTTCCTTCAAAAGAACTCACCATTGATAAAGTTAACCTTTTGAATTTGGAACCTCACCTCATCTTCCCTGGTCATTACGAGATTAATCGAATTTAATCCTTGATTTAATTTTACATAATTATTAATTATTTAATTAATTTCCTTCATTATACGTATTCTAAAGTGCTTGTTTTATTTCAGCGTTTGAGTTTGAGTGTGATTGTTAGAATTACCTATGTAGCTATGTTAGGAGTGTGAGTGAGACTGAACTTTGAAAAATTCTTTACCTTTGGAATTTCGCGTGCTACGTTCCTAACAAAAGCTGTTCTAAGTGGCAAAATTTTTGAGTTCACTTTTGAGAAGTATTAAAAGATGTCTGACACAGAGGAACCAGAAGTTCCTGAAAATGCTAATTCGGAATCGGAAAGTACTAAAAGTGAGAGCACAGAAAACCAAGCGCTCAGTAAACTGACCGAAACTTTGACTGAATTTCATTCGGCGATACGAGCTCAGGGTGTGGCTGCAGCATACAGTTCAGTGCCTGTTTATCACGCGCACCCCTCAGAGTCTTTCGATGAACATGTTGAACACTATGAGCGGTTCTGCCAGGTTATGAGTTTCGACGAGGGGCAGACCATTTTAACTTTTTCGAGTTCCTTACGAGGGAGGGCCCTTGAATTGTTTCGTTCAGTACCAAAAGCTTGTCGGGGTACTTGGGCTGAGTTGGTAGCTGCCGCTAAAAAGGTAATGACCCCTCCACACACTGCACTACACGCTTCGTCTTTAATGTTTCAAGTCAAGCAAGAAAAAGGAGAAACTGTTACTGATTATTTGATGCGATTAAACCGATATGCTAGGTTGAGCTTCAAGGAAGCTGATGGATTTAGTGACCAGCAGCTAGAGCTTTTAAAGTTACGATTGTTTTTGTTTGGGTTACGTAATGATTTGAAGGTCCGGGTGCCGCCCGGGTGCAAAACTTTGGAACGTGCAGTCGAAAAGGCCTTGCAGGCCGAGGGAGAATATCCAGGCGAGGCCTATCCCTCCTTTCTGGAACCAAATTTTATGAGCGAGAAAAATGCTCCCGCTGCCATTGCAGAAGCCGAGAGAGCTATGAAAGATCTGAAAATTCGTTTCGAAAAACTGGAGGCCGAAACGGCTAAGAAATTAAACGGTGCTGGCCGAAGTGACCGTAGCAGAGAATTGCCACCCGGCACCACCTGTTTCAATTGCAATAAGCCGGGACATGTTCGTAGGGAATGCCGCCAGCCTGGCGGAGGAGCTTATAGGGGGGGAAATCAAAATTCCGACCGCAACTTTAACAGGAATTCCGGTGGAAACCGGGATTCACGAAATTCTGGGGGAAATGGAAATTACTCCCAACGAAATGGCAATGATAGAAACTTTTCGAGTCGAAATGACACCGGAAACTGGCGAGACAACCGAGGAAATTATTCTGAGCGTCGGGAAAACCCACGCCAATCAAATTATCGGTCGAATCAAGAATCTTGGGATCAGCGCCGAGAACAGCGGCGAGATTGGGATCGGCGAGATCCCAGAGACCGGATGCCTCCAGAAATGAAACGTGAGTACGGTCCAAAATTTGCTGTGACTCGCTCAAAATTGCAACGAGGTGACCAAAATTGGGAGGGTACCCGTCGACATTCTCGGAGGTCTGGTAACTCGGACTCCAGCGGCAGCGACCGACATTCTGACCGGTCACATGAAGCCCGGCAGGATCGCTCAAGGCACAATTCGGAATCAGATTATTCAGATCACTACTCTGTGCGGTCTGTGAGACATGCATCTCGGAACTGTATGATGCATGCTAAGCGCTGCCTTGTTTCGCCACACTTCGAACATAGAGTGATGATGTGTAAACAGCCAATGGTGTGTACCTGCCCGGGTACCATCTATAAAACCAGAAATGTTTCCCCTGAACGTTCATTGAGTCTAAGCTCTGTGACTTCCACCGAGGAAGAACTTTTTATCCCTGTGTCTGCGCGACAGGCACGTCGGCAAGAAGAGGTCCGACTGAAACGCGTCATGGAATCTAATGTTCAGCAAATCTCCGTTTCTACCACGGCAGTTCAGTGTGAAATTCGAACTGACGAGCTAATAGATCGAATGAATGAGAGAGATGAATGTCCTCCTGAGAAGGAGATTAGACAGGCATTAGCTATTTTGTTTCTACCGTTTCTGTCTGTGTATGTGGGGATGGGGGCTATTCGAAAGTTGGGGACGCCACTTTTTTGGATGATCATGACCTTTTTCGTTGCCTCCGCACACGCGCAGACCGCTTCTGATATGTCCTCCTCTCATTTTCTAGCTGACGAGATCGCTAAAATTGGAACCGTTGTCTTGCCTAGGTGGGGAGCCGTGCTAAGTCCTGCGGGGATTGGGGTTATCTCACAAAAGACTGAATACTTGGCCCTGATAGTGCAGTTAGCCGTACCCCCCATTACCCCAAATTGGAAACCGCCCGAGTGGGCAAATGAGGAGGATTGCATTGACTTGACTACGGGGAAATCGAAGGCCGACCAATATTGTGTGAGAATGATCAATCAAAGTTGCCCGCAACATAACTTTCTGGACAAAGAAATCGAACAGATTAAAGCCGAATACAGAAAGCTCTATTCTGGGGTTTTGAATACTCATTTTTATTCAAAGTTGTTAGCCAGTTTGTGTAGATCCACCCCTGGAGTTTGTTCCTCCTACCCGATGACCAGCGAAGCTCCGAAACGGCAAAAGCGTTTTATCGAATTTCTACTAGCTGGTGCGCTGGGAATAGGTGGGATAGCTAACAGTCTCGCTAACACCTACCACATGGGCAAGTTGGACGGGAAGGTCCAAGCCGTTGAGCAAGGGTTCCATACTCTGCGGGAAGAACAGCTAAAAATCACCGACTCGGTCAAGAAAATTATTCATGCGAATGAGGAAATTTATGCTTTTCTGCATCACACGGTGCAAGATTTGACAACATTGATTATCCGGGCCCGCTGTTCAAACTTCTCATACATGAGGCAAATTTACATGCAATTACTCGCCCACATTTTCACGTCATCCCTACGGGATGGATTGAATTCTGTCATGCACGCAGGCCTACGTTCTGAAGTTACACCGAGTTTAGTGAACTTGCAAACTTTGAAGGAGATAATACGCAATCACCCGACATTGAGAAATTCCCTGCTCAGTCAGGAACCGAGCCTCATCTATCAGTTCGGAAAGGTGTATCCAATTAAAATTGATTTTGAGACATTGCGATTCGGGTTTATGTTGGAAATTCCGGTGCCACTGTCACAAGAGGTTCGACCCCTCTATGCAGTGCACAATGTGGGGTATAACTCCAGGGAACGTGGGGTCACAGCCCTCGCTCCCATGCCTGATTACGCACAGCGGCTGGATACTGGGGAAATTCGTGAGATAGACGTTTCAGAATGTAAAACGGCACCGGGACTCTGGTTTTGCCCTCCGAACGCTATTGTAACAAGCCTAAAAGCTAGGTGTTTGCAAATTTTAATCTCTTTTTCTGACGACACACTCAAAAAGGAATATGCCAGTTGCTCTGAATATGTACAGGTCAAAGTTCTAGATAACTCTACCGTATATCGCACTACGCCCGCTGGCGTTCTAATTCGCACGAATTATACGGAGGTTATTGTAGCTAGATCACCCGCGTTGAACCACGTGGCTGAAGGGGAACGGGTTGCGGTTCCCAGCACTGGTACGCTCTGGTTTGAGCATGGTCGGTATTTGCATTTGATCATCGGAAACACTATTCTCACTAGCACTCTAGGTATAGCACGAACCACTGTCACCACAGCCGAGCTTAAGGAAATGGTTGTCCCGGCCCCGCTGGGCCGGATCCCTTTGCACTTTACCGAATTATCGACTGCCGAGTACGAAAATGAGCAAGCGCGAAACTTGATCCACAACCAGATGCGAAAGTACGTTCACCTACCTCTAATTCCGCTGCAGCTAAATCATGGCCTCACAGTTGTTATCATTATCATCCTGATCGGGTGCGTAATCGTATGGTGGGTCACGCCTTGCGGACGAAAGTGTAGGGATAGAATTCGCCGACGACCAAAACGGGGATCACCTCCTTCTAGGCCTAAGATTTCAGCCCCTGTCGACGCTCATAGAGCAAGCGAAGCAATCTTTAGCGATGATGAAGAGCCCACCGTAGAGTTAGGATCTGTCTCGCCAGAAATGGAGACAATACCTTTGCGGTCCAAGGAACCGCCGGTTAACGAGCACTTAGATAGGATTCGTAAGGCCGCCGCTAACCGCTGTCAGATCTCACCTGCCTATAGGCCTCTGATGAGGGACACCTCTATAGCCTCCTCCATGTCTGATTATAGTGCTGAGCTGGATGCCAGTGCCCAGCTGTTGACTGATGATAGTCAGGATAGCAGGACCTCGCCCTTGATCGACCTCCATCATGGAAATAGGAAAGGTTCAGATTGCCGGATTGTTCGATTCTCTCGTCAGGATACTAGGGAAAATACAGATTCGGAGGAAGACCGGGTTAAGGGCCGAGCCAGCGCAGAACAGTCCGATATGGCCACTAGTCCCATCAAGAGAGCTAGCAAAGGGCCCCAGGTAGATCTAGATCCACGGGGAGGCAACACTCCGGCCAGAGCTTCTTCACGTAACTTCCGCAGGCCAGTGAATGCCCACTCGGTTCTGATGGTCAGGACGGTGCCCCTCTTTATCAGCCTTATGATCCTGGGACAACCGGTACAAGCCCTCTTCGACACCGGCGCTTTAGTTTCTGTTATGTCTGGGGGGTTGGCCGAGCGATTAGGATTACCCTTAGAGCCCCTGGAGCCGACTAGATACATTCGTACTGCCAATGGGAGTAGGTGTGAAATTAAGGGTAGCGTCGTAGTGCCCGTGTTCTTTAAAGGAGCCGAGCGACAGATTCCCAGTCGACGGTGGAGGTTTGTGGTAGTGGATCAGCTGACCGTTGACTGCGTGATGGGTTCGGATTACATGATCACTTACCCTGGTGAGATTTCTCTTGATCTAGGACAACACACAGTTACCTGGCCCTCCACTCGAGGTCATCGAGTTACCATACCATTTCAGGCCCCTGCTACGAATCCTCGACCCGATTTGCATCTCATAGGTATAGCCAATCAAAGTAGGTCCGTTAGGAATAAGGAGGAAGCTGCCCTTACCGTGCCACACCGACCGCTGCCCATGATCTTGGTAAATGTCAGTGAACAACCTGTTCAGGCCTTGGTGGATACCGGGGCAAACCTTAGTTTGATGAGCGAAGGACTGGTACGGTCTTTGAAGTTGCCCGTGAGACCATTAGACAAGGCTCCGCGCGCGGAAGGGGTAAACGGACAAGCTCTCAAATTTAAGGGTGCCGTACGGGTACCTGTAGGGTTCTACGACACACCGGGGATTAGCATAATGCATACCTTTTTGGTCCCTAAGGGACTAGCAGAGGATTGTTTGATTGGCACCGATTTCATTCTCGAACATGGCGGGGAATTCAGCCTGAATTTTCAAAAAGGGGAATTAAGCCTTAATAAGCCGAGTCACCCGCCCATGCAGGCTAAACTTATCCAACATGCTCCTTTGACTGAGACTGCGTTTCGGGTATCTGCTATGCGAAAAGTTACCGTGCCTGCCTATGCAGAAGTCGCTGTCCCGGGACTAGTCGAGAGCTTACAGCCACTCAATTATGAGGGACTTTTTGAGCCGGATGTACAAAAATTTGAGGACGCACACTCCACTTTTCAGGTTCTGCCCGCAATGGTGAATTTAGAACAGCAGTATATTCCTGTCATTATGAGAAACGAGACCGGAACCGACCTTGTTGTCCACGAGAATACCACACTCGGGAATGTTGTTCCCCAACGGGAACTGAGGAGGGGCAAAAGCACAACTCGTTTCTCTAAAATTCGCAACGCCGAGGGTAAGGCTATTCAGTTGGGAAGTTACTTTCGAGGTCGGGGACCCGTGGTCACTGGAAACTGCTCACACCAGATTAAGGCTTGCAGAGGTATAAGACCGTGTTTGCTCTCCGACCTACCCCCTCCTATGAGAAAGATCTCGTTTGATGAGACTAAGTTATCTGAGCATGAGCGTGGCCAATTTTTGGGCATGCTAAACGAAAATTTGAACTGTTTTTCGCAACACCCATTTGATATCGGTAAATGCACTATTTTTCAAGCGCACATCAACACGGGGGAAGCCAAGCCTATCTATGCGACCCCCTACCGGCTTCCAGTACACTTGAGACAGCCTTTGCTTGAAGAGCTAACTGAGATGTTGAAGTACGGGCTTATACGACCTTCTACGAGCCCCTGGAGCTCACCTATGATTTATGTACCCAAGCCTGGGGGCAAACTTCGATTGTGCGTAGATTTTCGAAAAATCAATAAAATCAGTGACCCCGACGTATACCCCATACCGCGAATTGATGATATCATGACCTCCCTGAAAGGCGCAAAGTTCTTCTCAACCATCGATCTTAGTAAGGGGTTCAATCAAATTGAACTAGACGAAGAATCTAAAGCGAAAGCAAGCTTTAACACTTTCCACGGTCAGTTCGAATATAACGTTTTGCCCTTTGGGCTTAAGTGCGCGCCGGGTAATTTCCAACGATGTATGGAGCGAATTTTGGGGGATTTGCAATGGAAAAAATGTATCATCTACATTGATGATATCCTGATCTTTTCAAAAACATTCGACGAGCACCTTGAAATTATGCAGGAAGTTTTCGATCGCTTGCGAGCCGCTGACCTGAAAATGAACCCTGAGAAATGTCACTTTCTTAAGGAATCCGTCACCTACTTGGGTCATATCATTTCGGCAAATGGGGTAGAACCGCTGAAGGAACGTATACAGGCCATACATGACCTAGCCGTGCCCAAGCAGATTAAGGACGTAGAAAGTTTCCTTGGCATGTGCGCATATTACGCAAAATTTATCAAAGGGTTCGCGCACCTGGCCGCTCCGCTTTACTCGCTAAAAAAGAAGGGAGTTAGATTTGTCTGGAATAACACCCATCAGCAAGCTTTCGACCTACTGAAGAAAAGTTTAGTTGAAGCCCCAGTACTCGCCCATCCGGACCTGGCTAAGGGTTTTGTCCTACATACGGACGCCTCCGACCTCGGGTTAGGAGCTGTATTGTCACAGGAACAAGATGACGGCAAGTATCATCCTGTGGCCTATGCCGCCCGCTCTCTGAAAAAATACGAGCGAAATTACTCTACACACGACAAGGAGTGTTTAGCTATGAAATTCGGGATCGAACACTTTCGGCACTATCTTTACGGGGGACCGCCGTTCACGCTATTCACCGACCATTCTGCTCTTCGGTGGCTTATGAAGCACCCCCCGCGAAATTCTCGACTTGCCCGCTGGCAAATGACCTTTTCTGAGTACGATTTCGAAATTAAACACCGGAACAACCCGCAGCTGAGAAACGCAGATGGGTTATCTAGGAATCCCTTGTTTGCGGATGTTGCTAAAGGGTATCAAGGGGATGAAGGGGAAAACGACCGTAAGGGAGTTGCTCTTCATCAGGAGGAGAGTGAGGAATTTGTAGCACACATAAACTCCGTGGTTGCCAAGCGCGAACGAGGGCCCACCCGTGACACCATCACCCCGAAAATTTCTAAGAGTCGGGCACAGAAAAGTACCGCCGCGGTAAGAACCAAAGTTTCCAAAATTTCACAGGCTTCCGATTCCAGCGATTCAGAGCAAAGTGTCCCCACCCCGCAGAAGCAACCGCGTCTACCGCCGAGAGGAGATCCGACTAAGACGGATAGTGAACCAGAGGTTCTTTCAGGAGATTCGGTACCACTAGCTGGTCCAAGTCGTGAACTCGACACCGAATCCGAACGGGAGGAAAGAGTGAGACCCGAATTCGTCTCGGCTGAAACCGGTCGACCGCAGCGGAAAAGTATCACGTCTGCTCATTTTGGCGAAGTTTTCGAACGAGCTGTCCGTGATAGCTCTAACGTTTCACTGAATCCAAAGTCCTGGAGCAGATTGCAAGATCTGCAGCAGGAGGATCTGTTACTGGGGGAAGTAATCAAGTATAAGCAGACCCATGAGTTGCCCAGTAATTTTAACCGGGCCGTGCGCATTGCTGCTCTGGCCGAAAACTGCGATCTCCGGGAGGGTGTACTGGTACATCTTGAGAGAGTTAGGAATACTACTTTGGAAGTTTTGGCCGTGCCTGAAGCGTTACGCGAAGAGGCATTAGCCGCATGTCACGATAGCCGCTACGCCGCTCATGGGGGACAGAATAAAACTTTCTATAGGCTTTCGGAACATTTTTGGTGGCCCGGCATGCGTTCAGACGTGAAGCATTGGATACAGTCTTGCCCGCGCTGTCAGAAGCGAAAAGGACCCCCGCGCAACCCGCGAGCTCTACTGCGACACCCCCCGCCTGCACTCGAACCTTTCGAAAGAGTACACTGCGATTTGATGGACATTTCTAAAGCCTCCAAAAGTGGTATGAAACACGTCCTCAGTTTTATTGACGCATTTTCCAAGTATGTTATTGCAATTCCTATCAAAAATAAGAAGGCCTACACTGTAGCTCAAACCTTTCTGGAATTCGTCATCTTGCAGTATGGTTCACCAAAAAGTTTGATTTCTGATCAGGGAAAGGAATTCGTGGCCGACCTTAACAAGGAAATTTGCTCCCTAGTTCAGACGCGCAAACTTGAAACCACGCGATATCACCCAGCCGCGAACGGGCAAATTGAACGTTGGCATCGCACCTTACTGGACATGCTTGCCACCGTTTCGGAAAACCATCTCGAGTGGGATAACATGGTTCCTTTCTGTCAATTTGCGTATAACACTTCCATTAATGCTACTACTGGGGAAACCCCACATTACTTGTTGCACGCCTGGGACCCTGTCCTCCCTAGCGCGACTAACGTGGCGATTCCCACGGATCGCAAATATTCCGGATTCGATTATGTACGAGAGGCTACAGAAGCCATACAACTGGCCTGGTCTCTAGCCCGCGAGAAAGCTGCCGCTGCCAGAAGCGTGCAGGACGAGCAGTACAATAAGCGAGCCGTGGAGCCTAATTATCAAATTGGGGATCTGGTCATGATTAAGGCCTCGAACGTAGCAAAGCGAGATCAGGTTTACAAACTTTTAGACAAACATATTGGGCCGTACCGAATCGAGAAAATTTTTGGGTGTGTGGCTACCGTCTACCCGGCCGGCAATCGTCGGGCCAAGCGCCTCAATGTGCAATTTAACAACATGAAACCGTGCGTAGAGCCTCGTGTCATTACCGCGCCGATTCACGAGCACGATGAGGACAAAGTCTCTTCTGAACACTCGGAACCTGAGGTTCCAATGCGAGCCCTACCTCCACCTCCACGGCCGGAGGATAAGAAACCTGTCGAGGAAAAAAGGGAGACCGTTGAAGCGCCAAAGTTGTTACCGCCGGTGGCACCTACTGCCCGAAGGCGTAGTCTGCGACAAGCTGCCGCAGAATATAAAAACAAGCCGACTGAGGGAAGAGTAACCCCGGAACCTCCCCCCGCCCGCAAACCGTTGTCACCCAAGCAGCCGAAGGGAAAAGGGCCTGTTCTCAGAACCGGCGACTCTAGTTCCGAGACTGAGGCTAGTGATGCTCCCCAATATCTGTCAGATGAGCCGCTATCGCCAGAAAAGGATTTGCTCTACTACAATAGGAGAAAGTTCTTCAACCCCATTGACGATAGGTGGCAACAGAGAATTGCCGCACTCCGTGGATTTAGGGTTCGACACAAACTGCCTGTGCTCATGCAACATATGCCCCTTTATGAGCCTTACGAAGTATTAGACGTTTTGGGAGATGGCAATTGCTATTATCGCGCCCTTTCACTTGCCCTAACAGGGTTAGAGGATTCCTGGTCCGATATCAGAAATGAACTTTACGAATTTTTAGCAACTTACGAACACCGAAAACGTTTCCAAAATATGTTTCCTCAAATGGCCGAGGTTAAGAAAAGGGTGAAAAAGACCGCCGAATTTGCTACTGACGATGAGTTGTTTTTGGCTGCGGCCTGGTTACAAACTCCTATTATGTCTTATTCAAAATTCGGCCCAGAATGGGCTTGGCAACTTTTCACACCTGAGGCATTACTAGGCAAAGATATCGAATATGAGCGATGTATCCTTTACCTGTATAACGTCAATAGCGATCATTTCATGGTTGTTCTGTCGGTAAGAGAGCCAAATCATGGCAAATGGCCTACCGGTAAACCACCAAAAGTACTGTATCGAGAACTGACCAGTGATTCAAACCAATCTTCGCCTGACGCGGAGAACAAACCCACTCGGTCCGCAAAGGACCCTGACGTGCGTAAGATTTTCTCTACGAGTCCACTTTTTGCAGGACCTTCACCTTTGTTTAAGAACCCGTTTCGCGCGTCTCAACGCCTAACGCGTTCTGCCAGTCCCTCCAGGGACTAACCGCCGTCTGAGCAACACTCTTGGACGTTAAACAAATTTGTGATTTGTAAAATAGTTAAACTTGTAAAGTTTTGTAAAAAGAATTTTAAATCGAGCTTTGTACGAATGATAATTTTCGGAAATTTCGTGCTTTGCACGCTAAAATTGTATAGCCTTCAAACTGTTATAAACTTGTTGGGTCTGAGTATCTCTCTGTGGCGAATGTTATATTTGTAATTGTATGTATGTTAGAGGTCTCGGTTGTAACATCTATGCCGATGATCTAGATTGTGATAGTGAATTGAAACTGCTCCATGATGGGCATTGTACCTCGGTAGTTTACATCTACACCGCAGGTTATGTAGTGATTTATGTGAGTGCCGACCGCTCCATGTTGGGCACAGTACCTCGGATTCACCATCTTCCCGACGGTATAGGCACGCATTCGCAGAGATACCTAGGTCTCGGGCATTACGCCCATTAGAAGCGCTCGGGTAGCAGCTACCGACTGTGGCTTCAGAAACAAACGCTGCTAAAACTTACCAAAAAATAGACACAAAACTACGTAGAAAATACTAAAAAATATGGATATAGTTGTTCTAACAATATAGTAACTGTATAGCTACGAATACTTAATGTAATATTTTCTGTATAGAGAGATTATATTGAAAAAGCATACAAACTTCCTAGAAAAAGTAATATTCGATAAATAAAACCATAAAAAGCAATATAAACTTGAAAATCAAAAAATAAAAAACAAACTATTTTTCTTTTACTTATTCTTGTTATGCAATGATTTGTAGATAATATTTGTGCAATGTTATGCAATGATACTAACTTTATGTTGATGCAATGTTTTATTTTACTTTTGTTTGCCTCGTTTACCTAGATATATTGTTATGTTCTTTGTTACCTAACCCTGTTTCTGTTGCATGCTCTAATCTTAGCTAGGATATTTGTGGGGAAATAAGCAGAGAATTTTAATGATGCGCGTTTAAAAGTTACAATGGTTTCATAAAGAACTGTTCACATTTTTGTAGAGAAGTGAATCGAAAAGGCTATGGCACCAAAGTTGATTATTGAACACTCTGAGACTGCTGAAAAGTTGGAAGGAGAAAATGAGCTAGAATTGCCTGTTGTGTTGCATTGCCCTGTTGAAATGCGTGGTCCGTATCGTGATCCCAACTCTCTGCCGGATGGGTTGAAAATGTTGCCCGGCACTGTAGATGTCTATACTGATCCCCGTATGTCGCATCTTTTTGAGGTTAATACGCGAGTCCATCTAAAAAGTCCTAATTTAGCCCAGATCTGTATTTTTCTTTGCGTTGAGTGTTGGTGGCGTACTAGTTTAAACTTTTTCGGTGTCCCCATTACTGTTTTTCCGGTGCATGACGAAATTCGCTTGTCCCGTGATCCACACAAACTGCGTTTACGTCGTTTAATTTCATCTTCTGGAGGTGGGATTTTCCGTTGCCCCAATATCCGTTGTCAGTCCCCTTATGTTGTTGTTTTGCATGAATCAGAAGGTTGGTCTTACACCAACGGTTTGCAGTTTTTGTGTGAAGAAGCACGTTTGTTGCTTGTCCATGTTCCCTTAGTTTTGCATGATCTTTTGCCTGCTGATGTTCTTGATTTTCGCATGCGCATGCCCGATGAGTTTCCTTTGTACCATCCTAACATTCTGTAATCTCTGTTGTCAATACGTCCAGTAACTTCTGTAGGGTTAGTACTTGTCCGAATAACAATCTTACCGCCCCTCATTCCCAAGTTCTCAGTCTAAACTCTTAGGTAGTGATAACAGTAACGTAGACCCTAAGCTCTTAGTCTAGAGTAGTCCTAATCTGTCTTACCCGCTGAGTTCTGATTCATGGAAGTAAGCTCATTCTATACCTTTGTCCTTTTGTTACAGTATCATGTCTGCCCGTGCTTCCACTTGGGTTGTCCGTCATTTCTGTTCTGAGTCTACCAGTTCCGAGTCCTCTGATCCTGATGACCAGCTTGATCCCCTTGTCCTGAGTTCCTCTGACCGATCTGTTTCTTCTGTCTCTCCAGTGCCCCGCGTCGTCCTCCAGTTCCTGTTCCATGTGCCCGGCCCGGATGGCCGATGGTGTCTGACGGAAGCCCAGGAAGGCCCTCAACTTGCGTCTGCCTGTCTCCCTCCTGAGCTTAAGATCTGTTATCACACGCAGAAGGTATACTGTGGACCCGCTTCGGCCGGTCTCCTTCGTCCCTACCGCCCGGCCAGTCTGCTTGGTCCGGAAGTTGTTTCTTGTTGTGTGGCACTCTGCGTTCACTGTTTTTGGCGTTTTAAGTTCTCTTATTTTTCTGTTCCTTTCCGTTTTTACCCTGTCCCTCTTAGGTTACAGTTTGACTTTTTTCCAACTAAGGCCCTTTTGTTGAAGCATGTTGAGCAGCTGCGCCCTGCTAATCTCAGTTGTCCGAACCGCCTGTGCATGAGTGATTCTGTTCTGATTTTGCATGAGCTGCCCGCCTATCGTGGGCGTGGCCAGTCTTTCCTCCGGCATGCCGCCCCGCACGTGTACTCGTTGCTTGCTAATGCCCATACCGCCCATCCCCTCATTCCGCCTGACATCCTTTCTGTTGACTTTTAAGTTGTTCTGTTACGTTTGTGGTTCCCGTTCCTAAGATAATGTAGTTTAATTACCCTTGAAGATTGTTCAAAAGACCTGCGAAAATTGGAAGTTGTTGTTTTGAAAACGTGTGTTTGAACTGGCTAGAAGCGTGAAAAGCTAGAAATGAAAGCTGATTCCTAGACCCCCCGTCCCCTACTTGATTAGTTATGTTTTGTTCCGTCCTTTTGTCCCGACTTCTGTTGGAATGTCTGTTGCACGCACTAACACACGACTGTTTGGTTTGGGTAACAATAAGCTTTGTAGGTAATTGTCCCAGATACTACGACCCAGTTTTGGTCGGACCGATAGATCCCTTACGCTAGCTAGATATGACTGCTTATTGTTACGTACGCCCATCATGTATTTTGTTTTCGTATTTTGTTTCTTTTCAGTGTTTTCAGTTGTTTGCTGCCACCAACCTCCTGTCCACCGGATGGTCACTCGCTGTACTGTTGTTTTGTAGTTTACACGAGATGAATTCAGCCTGCAGTTCTTTAACCTTTGATGCGAAAAGATAGATATTGCTGAAGGACACGCAAAATAGGAATTTTAAATGAAAAGAGTTAAAACGTTTGAGTTGACTAAGCAAGAATAAAAGTTTGGAGTAGAATGTTCTCGCGCCGTGCCTTTGTCTGTAGTATTTTCAGTGTTCCCTTCTATTTTCACCTCTGCACCTCACTGGATTCCATGGCCTGCAACACAATTCAAGAGCTTCAATCCTGGATGGATGGATCCTACTAACTGTTGTTTGCTAACCTTTTCTGTCTACTAATTAGTTGTTTTCTTTTAATTTTGCACTGCACACACCGATTTTGCAATAGAGCATTGCACGAAACCTTTTAAGCTAGAGTATTTGAACAAATTAGTGTGAACTGTTAGAGCAGTAATGTACCGGTTAACTTGTGTTATCACTGAGAAAGATGGATGACAATTGAACATATTTTTAATGAAACTAGTACTAAACGTTGTAACGCGCTAACTTGATGATTGAAACCTGTGAAGCTAACCGAAGCTAACTTAGAACTAGAGTTTCCTGATTGATTGCTACTTAACGAGCTTCTGTTTCTGTTTCTGTTTCGGCTGTCCCTGTCTTCTCTTTCACGGTGGGTGAGAGTCAACCACCGGTCACTGTCACTGTTACTAATCCTTGTTGTACAATGTATTTCTAGGCTGTTTCTCAGCAATGGTTTTCTTTTTCTGATGTCGTCGTTTCTCTTCACACCTGGTCGGATCAGTCGTGCAGTCCTGGTCGCCAGCATCACACCTCGCCATCCTGCCGGTTTCTTCCGGTACCACTTGTCTGGGATAAGCTCACACCGCCGCTCCGCCGGCTTATCCCGGGCTCACGTCGTCATCATCACCCCCGCCGCCTCGCCGGCTGACCCGGCATGTCAGCATAGCCAACCGAACTTCATCACTCCGCCGCTCCGCCGGCTTCTCCCGGCACACGGAAGAACTGCTCACCGACCGCCGCCGTCGCTGGCTGCGTCATTCGGCCAGTATCCAACGTCCACTCTCCGCTCCCACACCCCCTCAGCACCGTCATGTCCACCTCCAAACACACCCCCCGCCTCTGTATCATCATCGTGAACAACTCCATCATCACCGTCAGAATCATCAGCCATCGCGCCTGCAGCACCTCTGCACGCGCGATCCCGCCCACAGTCTCCTGACCGATTCCCAGCTGAGATCGCTGCTCAGCCCTCCGAAGATTGGCCATTGACTTTTGCGCTGGCCACAGAGTCTCCCACCTCAGTCTTCCAGCCATCGCTGTCATCGCCACCACTATGAACTGCACCGCACCAGTATTGCCTGTACATAATTGAACGTTACACTGTTTTCATACCATATTTGCTTGTTGTGTACACTGACTGTCGACCTTGCATAACTATTGCCTTTCTGTTCTTCATCGCTTGAATGATGCATGTACGTGCACTAACTGATCACTTTCGCTTGATACCTTTCGACTACTAGTAAAACTCTACACCATTTTTTGCGGTGGAGAGTGTAAGGGCAAGAAAAATTCATTCTTAGCCCAGAGGTTAAAGAAATGGTTAAAAATGATTATTTTGGTGTTTAATTTCGCTGTTTTCAAACTCTTGACTCTGTGTAAGCTGGTTAACCATGAACTAATCCTTGTGAGCTTGACTTACTAACTCTTGTGAGCTTGATTTGTGAACTTCTTGTGAGCTAACTTCTGTAAACTAATTAATTTTTGTACGCTAATAATTCTGTCCTCTTCTAACGAGCTAACTTCTGTAAACTAACTAATTTTTGTACTCTAATTATTGAATCCTAATCCTATATTTTTGTACAAATCTGACCGCATGGTTTTTGATGTCTTTCGTGTTTCCGACTTATGTGGAAATTGCCTTAAATGTTGTCTTGATAATAGTGAAATAGTGGTTTCTATTTGCTTGACTGATTTGGAAAATTGCTCTGTTTTCGCCCTAAGAAGTTCAAAACTAGAAAGTGGGGTTAATCGTCTTAAGTTGGAAATTTGGGGAGCCCCATGAGCCCAAAAGCAATCCCATACGTCATGCTTATCATGACGTATGCCTTTTCTTTCGTACAGTTTCGCCTTTACATCAAGGGAAATCAAAAAGACCGAAAACTGCAGAAATTCACGTGGACAGGGCTGAGAGGGGAGAAGGTGACTGAACCCCCAGTTTAGTCAGTTTGAGGTTGACTGTTGAACAGGAAGGTCGGTTTGAGAAGACCTGTATTTTACTGTCGTGGAGCGCGCTGCTACGCCGCTGTCTGTCTGTGTTGTGTTCACCTTGGCCAGTTGTGCCCTCAGTCGTGTCTTTTACCGTTTGGTTTTACTGTGAGTCCACGTGGGACGTTTCGTTGACCGGTCACCTCTCTCTCACCTTTCTGCCTGCACGTGTGCTTCTGTCTTGTATTGTTATTTCCTATTTTCTGCTATTCGGATTTCTCCTGTGGATTCAAAAGGTAAAGTGGTAACCAGAGAGTAATATTGAGTTTCTGTGGAGTCTAGTAGATTGTTCTTGTGAACCAAAATCACTGAGTAGTTGATAGAATCTAGTATTTTTGTGTTCAAATCACCTGACAGAGATTGTACCAGTATTGTCCCGTATTTAGTATTTCCGATTTATGTATTGCTGACTATTGGACGAATCAGATAACCTTATCATTAAAATTAACTGTAAATTCTGACCAACATCCAGTCTTGTCTCTAATAGATTCGGGATTTGATCTGAGAACAAGGTGGACCACAGTTCTAGTTACGGAAACCTTGTTTAGGTAGAATAATTAGTTGACCTCAAAGTTCCATTGAGCGGTCAACTAATTATTAGGTAACATTAGGATAGACGGATTGGATTTGTTGAGCCATTTAACCAGTGCTCAAGTTGTGCTAATTCGAGTCATTTCACCAGTGCTCGGAGAGTCATTCTAATCAAGACAAGTTTGCCCGACCCCCAAACTTGTGCAACTAGAAAGGGCTGAGAGATTAAAGTTTGAAGTTTGTGCAGTAAGACGTGACAGAGGCCTCTCAGTACCTAAATTGACCAAAAGCATTGCCTAACCGAAATTCATTTCTTTACATAGAAAAGAGATTGAGATTTTTTGAGAACGCTCTCTCAATCGATAGAAGTCTTGTTTCTTAACTTGATTCGTTGATGAGGGTTTGGAAATTTTGCAGCAACGGTTTTGGGTCTGGGTGGTTACCCGGGGTTTTTTCTTGATACAGGAACTTGTTTCCTTTTTCCTTTCTTTGTGTATTGGGGGTGGGTTTTTTTTTTTTTTTTTTATATATAATAATTATTATTATTAATATTATTATTGGCATACGTGCATCCTTAAAAAGTGTCCTTTGGAATTACAGGATTTTTTGTAGTTTTCTCGTCACTAGCGGAGCTTCTTTTTCCACAAAAGTAACTTTTATATTTTCTAGAGGCGTCTCGAATAGTAAACAATTACTTACCATACATGCGCATGCACTACTACGCTATTGAAGCGGTTAATAATATTAACAAAATAATTGGGGACTCTAGCTGTAAATTGATCAAGGATGGTGTGACAGTTGATTGGGTACCGGTAGAGACATGGCGGGTGAAAAAGGTTTTGCTATGTCTCTATCTGTACCACAGTCAAAGTCTAAGTTTCATTTCTTTTTATTTATTCTTGGCAATTAGATTCGGAGCAGCACTAACGTATTTATTTTTGCTTTTAAAATATATACATTATACGCTTCTACATGGAAGGCAGTCTTTCAATCCTTCCTATTTGAGAGCTCGCCCCTTTTCTGCAGCCACCTTTTCTTCAAGGCTTTGCGAGCAAGCCAAGCTGGGTTTCAGCCATCCTAGTCACTGTTGATAAGCGGGGGCAGTTGTCGTCTGATTAACGACGACAGCTGCCTTGAGGGTGACTGTATTTCAGCAGTGCTGACCCTGACCAATAACCGCATGTCAGTCTGGCTTGGGGGCCTTGTTTTCTGTCCTTGGCCTTCGCTTCTCCGCTTCTTGACTGCCTTTCAGTAGTCTGCGTGTTGTATCTTGTGTCCAACTAGCAAGACCGAATTTAATCGTAAAAACATCACACTTATATACTGCTCAAACTTCCGATACGTAATCAGTTCTTAACAAGAACTTTTCCTACATTGTCAAGCAATGGATACAATCACACAATCACAGATTACAACATTTCCTCTCTTCTTAAAAATGTTCAAAATTAGTAAAATTTAAATTATGATTATCTCTTCAGATTCTTTGTCTTCTGGCTCCACTTCTCCCACCAGCACAGTATTGACCGCACCAGAGTTTGTGGCGCACGTCCGTGCAAAGTGTCCAGACCCACCGCACTTCCTGCATACCGCCTTCAGGGCCGCACATCTACCGGCATCCCCATGTGAACCACCACAGCTGGGACATCTCAGACTTTGGTCACCAAATCCGCCAGCCGTCCTATGACCCGCTTTGCGTTCACCCTCGGTACCCGGTTTGCAACTGACCCCATTGACGGAAGAACCCATATCCTCTGAGTACCAGTCGTTGAAAGGCTCAGTAGGGTGTTGTTGACGCTTCCGAAACTCAAAGCGACAGACAACAACGTTTTGTTTAGGGTCAAAATGATCCTCCAGAATCCTCATGGCGTCCTCAAGATCTGGGGTTTCCTCAGAACCGGGCAGACTGTAGAAGACTCTTTGACCTTCCGCTCCAAGACAGCTGAGCAGGACCGCCACTCTTCTTTCCGCCGAAAACTGTTGTCTCGTGCCCCCAATCGCAACCAGATAGTTGTTGAACATTTTCTTCCAATGACGCCAGGGAATCGGCAAATTGCCAGACCAAGCCAAAAGTGTGGGAGGGGCCAAAGCTTGTTCCATTGTTGTTTCTTCTCCCGCGATTAAATCCCACCCTCGTCGCCAGATGTTGTATCTTGTGTCCAACTAGCAAGACTGAATTTAATCGTAAAAACATCACACTTATATACTGCTCAAACTTCCGATCCGTAATCAGTTCTTAACAAGAACTTTTCTACATTGTCAAGCAATGGATACAATCACACAATCACAGATTACAACACTGCGGAGAGCAGCATCTATCGGGTGTCCTTTTGTACCAAACGATGCTAAGCCAAATACAAAAAACAATTACAGGAATTTCCTGTAGTAAATATTAAAGAAACCTGTAGTTGTTTTCGACTTTTTCTAAATGAGATAACAAACTTGCAGTTTTTACAAGACAAGCCTGTAATTTTTACTGGGTCGATCTGTATGCATGGAAAAGGGGGGCAGGTGCAGGGGCTGGCCGCCGCTTCCAAAATATTTCCGGGAGGGACCGGCCGTTACTAGAAAGTCATCCTCGGGGTATTAATTGGCCGAAAATTGGAAAAAATGTCAGTCTTCCAAAACAATTATCACTGTCCCCTTATATAGTCAGTTTGAAGTCAGTCATCAGCGTGAGAAGTAATCACCAGTAGAGCAAACCAGTAAACCACTGGAAACTACAAGATTCTTTCGTATTAAAAACAACTTTGACTTGTAATCTATTCTACCAAACTCTATCCGGCAAAAACTACCAAGGATTTCCTGTAGAAATTTCAAGACATTACCTGTATTTCCGTAAAACCTTTTGTATTTATCATCTACAAAAGTGATTCCTGCCGTTTTACTGGAAGTTTTCTAAGAGTATACTCAGAATATTTGGTTGCATTAGGTACTTCTTAAGTTTTGTAGATTTTAAGCCTCATTTTTTAATGAATAATTTTCCATTTAGACTAATTCTAGGCACAAGAGCAGTTATGTTGTCTGTAGCACAAGCTTGAAATGAGATGCGCCTATTGCCTTTTATCGGACAAAATCCATTAGCATTCCTATTCCAAAACTCTGATCCATTGCTAAAAGTGTTATTTCCTGTTTGGGAAATTGGCTTTGCCTCCTGAAATTCTTTGTTGCAATTAGGAAAAGAACATATTATGATATGAGACGAAATAGATAGGGTATTTGTTTTGGCTGTTGCCGAGCATGGCAGGATTTTTAATTTGGTTGATTAATTATGCATTTTCCAATCTTACCAGCTTTCTCTATGAAATTTGTTTTTGTCAACATTGAAGCTACCTGTTTTGAGTGAAGCGACTTCTGAAAGAGGGATAAAAATTGCTTAGAAAAGGAAAGCTTTTCAGGAAATTGTTTCAAAACTGCCGTTAGCTGAACTCTGCAAAAAATAAGAAAACGCATATACCTATACTAAGACATTTCTGACAAGTGCTTTTTTGGAAAAGCCTTCAACAGACTTCTGTTACCTTCCCAACCAAATTAGCCCCATTTAGCGATCAGTTAACGATGGATCGCTGCACTGGTTTGGGCTTTCGCTGAACCAATAAAGGTTTGATTCCGTCAGGGAACCACGCATAGAGTTATCGTGTTCAGTATGCAGTTAAGAAGGGTTCGATTTCCGGCGGGGCCAATTCTTTTCTTTCAATCCTGATTGATGATAGTACTACTCTTCTCATTAGTACTGGGCCGGCACTGAGTGACACGCTACCGGGTGTTTCTGAGGTTCACCTGCTCTTGGTGGAAGCGTTGCCGTTATTCACGGGCATTTCAAAAGCGTAGGTCCAATATCCAGACTGTTTTAGGTAACTTCCATTGTAGGTTCTCTGGACCTCAGGACATTTCACGAACCCAGGTCCAACTTCCCAGACTTCTCCCGGCCCGGTATCTCACACTGGGCTTTTCCTTTAGACCTAAGTTGGACCTAAGTTTTAGACGACAGTTGTCAGTACAGGGATTCCCTACGGAATTCTACGTCCGTGTTACAAACTTTTCATCATTATTACATTAGTTGAACCATTTCCTATGCTGAAGCATATAGTATCCCTTCCCTCCCATATCCCATTTATTTGCAGAACCCCGTTTACCCTCCTAAATAATTTGTAGGTTTCTCCTGTTAGGTCACAGAATGGGTGATTAGGTTGAGCTGGGAGCCTCTGAGGTATCAAATGTAATCAACAAACTTGGGATACTGGTTGTATCACTCATTACATCAAATTTATTTTTTCCCTTTCCTTGCTATTATTATGCTTCCGTTCAAAGATAGGAAATAATAACACTAATAACACTGCTCGTCAATTTCAGCTTCTGTTACCTACATAGTGTGCTTGGAAATTGGAACATAATAAGCTCTTCTCGAGTTTCTTACCAAGGTGTGTGTCTATTTTTGGACCTGAAATTTGTTCTCACCTCTTTTCCCGATAGTAAGATCACATAAAGGTTACGCAATATATTTTTGGGTGAAGGCTGTTTTGGAGTAATACATTATCAGCATGTTGTAGATTGTTGGCTATGCAAATTTATTTATTTGAATTTATTTATTTATTTATTTGAATTTATTTATTTATTTATTTATTTATTTTATTTATTTATTTATTTATTTATTTATTTATTTATTTATTTATTTGTTTGTTTATTTGCTTATTTATTTATTTATTTGCTAGCTATGCCAACTTCCAAGAAAATTTTACCTGAGCAATTTGTGCTTGGTTTGCTGAAATTCCTTGCTCCTAGGTGATCTAGTCGAACTTAAACACTTCCTATTTAGGGTAAACACCTTATTTAGTAGTTGTTATTGATACTACCCGTCTGCTATAAAGCTGTTAGGGGCGTAGTCCAATGGTAACTAGTAGTTCTGAGTTGAACTGAAATGAAAATCCTCGAATTGCTCTGGGACTACCCGCTTTTAAGCTTGTGAAGTTATTGAAGGTGATTAGCTTAGATTTCAAACATGAAATTAAAAGATTAATTAATGAAACCAAATTTGACAGTTTGGATGGAAAATAATTATGTGAAATTAAACTTTAAAAGGATCTTTAAACTACAGTAAAACAAGTTTGAAATTTTGTTTGGAAGTTACTGTAAAGGAATGCTGGAAGAAGATATAAATAGATTATACATTAAAAAGTAAAACAATTTAAAGGTGATCCAATCGCATACATGTGCCGAGTTACTGCCTGAAATATAGAACTATCTTGTCTTATTTTACAATTTTGGTGCCGAAAACGTTATGCCAAGACAACGCAGGACTGTCTCTTCTTCGCAGGGCGAAGTTTCGCCAGTCGCCAATCCTCAGCCTGCTGCTCCTGCTTTAACTTTGAATGTTAATGACCTATTGGCCGCTCAAATGGAGAGAGACGACCGGCTTCAACAGCAAATGCAACAGAGGCAAGAGGAAGCGAATCGACGACACGAAGAACTAATTTCTCTTATGATGCAACAACAACAGACCTTATTAGCCCAGTTGGTCCAAAATCGAGCCCAACCTGGTGACCCAGTCCACCCTCCCCATTTAACGGTGACTATTCCTCTGCCTCGGTCCTTTCATGGGGATGAGGAAACCGATGGTATTGAATTTGACGATTGGGTTAATCAGATTCGGGACTACGCCGCGCGAAGTGGTCAGCCCCCTTTGGACGTTATGGACCGGGTTATAGAGGGTGTTGCCAGAGACAGTCTACGTTCTCTTGCACCAGAACTCAGGAACGATTTTGACAGTGCCGTGTCCCACCTTAAACCTCTGGTCACGCCGATGATAACTCCTACGGCTGCTTCCCTAAAGTTGTTGGACTTACATCAGTACAAGGGTGAGTCAGTGGCGACATACTTACAGCGTTGGAGAAGGGGTTTTGGTAGAGTGGGTGATGCACAGTTTCTAGCCAAAGTAGTTTGGTTAAATGGTTTACAACCAGAGTTGAAAGAGAAAATGATTTCATCGTTAGGAAAAGACCAGCAAGACATGTCTTTATGTGAGTTACAAGAAAGAACTGTAACTAAAGAACAAGCAGTAAAGCAGGCAAGAGATCTTGTTAAAGCTTCTACACCTGCGAAGGGTAAGGAGCAAGATAAGCAGGGTGGTAAATTTACGGCGGGGCAAAGACAAAACAATAAAGATGTCACCTGTTTTAAGTGTAACAAGAAAGGCCACTACGCTTTCGACTGCAAAACAAAAGACAGACCCAATAAAGATAAAGGTGAATCTAAACGATCTAACCATGTGTCTGCGGCTAAGTTACAGCCGTGTCCCGATTACAAGGCTGAGCGTTTAGTAGGAAGGCCAAAACTGTCCGACGTTGGGGACTGCCTTAGATTTGGAAATATCAACTACACAGGCGATGTCATTGTGGATACCGGTGCTGACCTAAACTGTATCCCATCTTCATTGGCAAAGAGACTTTGCGAAGAAGGCATTGCTGAGGATGGTCATGGGACCGTTAGGGCGATGGGACCGTGGGGCCCAGCTATGGATTTGCGTACCGTGACGGTGGACACATCAGTGAATGATGGTCCTGCAGGTCCAATTTCCTTTGCGGTTGTAGGGGATACGGCTGCAAACGAAGGCAATGAGGTCCTATTGTCCAGAGATGCCGCAGCACGCCTAGGGATAGCCAGTTTGATCTGGCACGTCGACGCCGCGAAAAGTACACAACAGAATGGTCCAGGAACAGCAAACGTTTTTGAACCTAACAGTAAGAAAACTAAAGAACCTTCCGCTTCCGATCCAGACATTCTGGAAATGACTTCTACTGCAAGTGAAGCAAAACTCGTAGAGGTTAAAGGGAAGCGCAGGAACCAGAGATTGGTGGTTGCCGTTCCGGGTGAAGACCGTGATCTGTTGTTTGAGCCTGTAGAAGCTTTGTCATCGGTGGTATCCGCTGGGGTGGTCCGGGTGTGCAATGGCATAGTGTCCTTACCCTGTCCGGGTGGTACGTGCAAGGTGTTGAAGGGTGCCGTCCTGGGCACAGTCACTGACCTTCGGCAATTGCGCGCCCTACCGGCTCATGTGGGGCACAAAGTGATGTGTGTCACTGGGGGGAGCACCGACACAACGGGTTCTACTGGTAGCAAAGAAGCTAGCTTGAGTCTTGCCGATGACCAAACACCGGATCTGACGGAAGAGCAACGTAAAGTGCTAATCAAACTCTTAACTGAGTTTGCAGATGTCGTTTGCTCTCGTAGAGCCGATGTGGTTGGCGGTGCTAGGGGCGTGAAGCACAGCATCGATACTGTAGGCGAGCCTATTAAGCAGAAGCCAAGAAGACTTTCAGAGCATGCTCAGCGCGTCGAGAAAGACGAGGTTGAAAAGATGTTGCAAGAAGGGGTTATTAGGAAGTCCAAATCTCCATGGGCAAGTCCAGTGGTTCTAGTGGTGAAGAAGGACGGAACCATCCGGTTTTGTATAGACTACCGCAAGGTTAACGGAATAACCGTGAAGGATGCTTTTCCGATGCCGCGGGTAGAAGATTTGCTGCGAATAGGAAGGAACGCCAAGTACTTCACGACCTTGGACTGCATGTCCGGGTATTGGCAAATTCCGTTGGATGAAGAAGCCATTCCGAAAACGGCCTTTGCTACTACGTCAGGCCTATACGAGTTCTTGGTGATGCCCTTTGGACTTACCAACGCCGGTGCTACATTTCAGAGGTACACCTCTTCAGTGCTGGAGGGGCTTCCGTTTGCTGGTGTCTACATAGACGACATTATAGTGGCTAGCCAGTCCTTCGAAGATCATATACTGCATCTGCGACAAGTATTGGCGCGGCTGAGGAAAAGTCATTTGGGAATAAAGCTGAGCAAGTGCATCTTTGCAGCAAAGAGAGTGCCTTTCTTGGGTATGGTCTTGGAGAACGGTGTTATATTCCCATCTCCGCAACGTGTGGACAAACTGATGGCCTGGAAGCCGCCTCAAGATCTGGCTCAACTCCGTACTTTCCTTGGAGCTATGGGGTATTGCCGAAGATTCATACGAAACTACGCGGCCATGTCCAAACCTCTCAACCGACTAACAAGAAAGGGCGTGGCCTATGTCTGGAATGAGAAGGAACAACAGGCTTTTGAAACCCTAAAAACGGCGTTGGCTAGTGCCGTAGCCCAACATCAGGTAGAGAATGATCCGGAAAGTCAATTTATTCTGGAGACGGATGCGAGTGGTTACGCCCTGGAAGCGGCCCTATATCAGAAGTCCAAAGACGTAACCCAGCTGGTGTCCCTGCAGTCTAAGTCCCTTAATCGTGCAGAACAAAACTACTCAACTGTGGAGCCTCTTTAGCTGTAGTTTGGGCACTGCGAGTGTTCAGCACGGTTCTCCCTATATCAAAGAAACCTATAGTTGTATGGACAGACCATCGTCCACTGACAGCTATCATGAAGTTGTGGATGGATGATCCGCCTAATGCCAGGATAGCCAGGTGGGTTGAGACGATTAGGCCGATGGATGTCCAAGTTCACCACAAATCCGGAGCAACAAATCAGCTGGCTGATGCAATGTCCAGACTGCGCTCTTTGCGAATACTGCCTCGACACGACTGGGATGAGAGCGAACTGGTCGTGGCCCTGGCGGAAGAACTTACGGAGGACGACCTGAAAGCAATGGGGCTCGTTCAAGTTGGTTCGTTGTGGTACTTGGAGGAAGAAGATTCGTCCCTTCGTCTATACGTTCCTCAAATGCTTCGACAAAGACTTGTTGAAGACGTCCATGGGGGTCCTCTGGGCGGCCACTTTGGGTGGAAAACTGTGTATGACCTTCTGAAAGAAAAGTACTTTTGGCCGGGCATGTCAGTTTTGGTAAAGAACATCGTGACTTCTTGTCAGGTGTGCAAGAAGCGTTGTCCTGGGCGCAAGGCGGTACCTGAACTTCAACCAATCTGGGTCGACGAGCCTGGTGAGTTGGTAGCAATCGACATAACGTTTCTTCCACGAAGTCGAAAAGGCAACAGGTACGTCCTGGTGGTGGTGGATCACTTCTCCAAATTCGGGCAAGCCTACATTTTGGAGGATACTTCGTCGGAATCCGTGATTAAGCGAATCAAGCAATACATCATGGTTGCAGGGAGTCCTAAGCGGCTGCTCTCTGACCGTGGCAGGTGCTTCACTTCGGAGAAGTTCCAGAAATTCTGCCACGGCTACGGAATGAAGCATTCTTTGACCACTCCCAACCACCCACAAGGTAACGGCGTCGCCGAAAGGTTTGTCCGCACCCTAGTCGGTGTGCTGGCCAAGAAATCATGCGATGATCCTCTGGCATGGGATGATTTCCTCGAAGACGCCGTCTCGGCCTACCTTGCAGCGCCACACTCCTCTACTGGCAAGAGCCCAAGGGAAATTGCCTTCGTGCGTGATGACCGAATCCTGAACGAAGTACGACGCAAGTTAAAGTCTGAACAACTAGCCAGGAAGCAAGCCTATGATCGAGTTAAAGCAAGGCCGAAAGTTCTGCTGGAAGGGGATCAGGTCTACGTCTATGATAGAAGTAGGCGTGTTGGTCCACATGGAAAACTTGCTTCTCCTTGGGTGGGGCCTCTTACTGTCAAGGACGTTGAACCGTCTACTGCTACTTGTGTCTATCCTGATGGTTCATCCAAGAAGCACTCAAGAAGTAACATTGTTCGGACATTACCGAGCAACCGCCTTTCCCTGAAGGAGGGGGAAATGTAAAGGAATGCTGGAAGAAGATATAAATA
>JASAND010016030.1:0-42165 GCA_030248195.1 Trissonchulus latispiculum
CCCAAAGTAGGCGGGGCTTAGGAAACCCACCCCCCAACCAGCAGTTGACACGCACAAACCACGCCCCCAAGTTTGATCACCTACCCAATAGTTACACCCCACCTAACAACACCTCCCCGACCAACAAATAGAATGATGACGATAGCTAAAGCCAAGCAGTAGCTAAGGCCGAAAAAGTATTAGGTGTGTAACAAAGATGACAATACATAAATGAATGATTTACATACTATCTCTACAATTGTCATGTGTTGCTGACGTCAAAGCATAGGTGTCCAACACACGGAGCGTAATTTTGTTTTGCACTCATTAGGCCATCCAAAGTTTGACTCACTGAATTAATTATTTAAACTCACTGCAGCATGAACAGTTTTAGAAGATTAATGTTTTCCTTTAGACTGTAGGCAGAGGCAGCAGACATCTGACGTTATTAACTACTCTTTGTTTAATGCACCATATTTACTTATTTTTGCTCTGTTTCGAAGTATTCGAGTACACCTTTATTAGGTGTTGTTCTTCTACACTCTAATTATTTTCTTCAGTTTGTTTGTATCTTAATTGTAATGGCAGGGTCGACTAGCTTAGGCTTTAACGAAGTAAATGTCGGTTTTCAAATTTTAAAGGTTGACTTTCTCGAAAAATTACCATTACCACAAAATTACAATATACCGGTAGTGAAAAATTTGAGTGTAGATAAGCACGACTTTTGCTGAATCCAACGATGTCAAAATGTTCCCGCTACGACTCATGTTGCGTGCGAATGTATTTTAAGGAGTTGTCCTTATTTCAATAGGACTTCGAGTACCTCTACATGGCTATAGCCAAAATCCTGGTGAAATTAGGGTAACTATTTGGAAACTTGTTCCGCTCCTAATATGCGTCGCAGCGGTAACATTTTATTTTAATATTTTGGCATTGTTGGATTCAGCAAAGATGGCGAGTTATGGTGACCGTCTACACTCATTTTATTCGCTTCCAGTATATTGAAATTTTGGGTCAGAAAGTGGTAATTTTTCGAAAAAATCAACTTTCAAATTTTGAAAAAGCGACGTTTACTTTTTAAATGAGATGCTTAAGCTGTGCCTAAAACGAAATCGAAAAAGTTTTGAATCAAGTAGCTTGCTAAGTTGTAGCAGCTTGTTAAAAATGAAAAGGTGTCAAAGATCAACAGATTTTGAAAATTGGAACCTTGTTACATTTTCTTTGTTCTGGCAGTATTCTACGTGTTTTCAGATGGGAAAATTTTGTGGAAAGAAAGAAATTTTTTAACATTAATATTCCAGAAAAAAAGCCACAACAAACGTTGATATTGTTATTTTTTATTATTGTTTAATAAATTTTTTATTAAACTTTGCATTTTATAAAAAATTAATAAAAAATACATAACGCTGTGGGCTTATGATGAATATTAAATGCAGCAGAAGTGATCCACATGTTTTAGCTACCTTAAGGTGGTGGTTTCCTTTTGTGTAAATTTGACCCTACAGGCTTCAATTCTTTATGAAAGTAGATGAAACTTTCCAAATATGCTACTTTGGTGCTCTTTAACATGCTCGGACCAGTCCCGCATTTTTAGGTGAAAAGATAAGAAATTTTCGGTTTTTGGCATAATACTCTCAGTAGGTAATCGATACACCGGATTGGTCGTAATGGATGGAAAGAGGGTACAAAAACAAACATTTTTGTTTTTACAACCATTGAGCTATCTCTAGTGGTTAAGTCAGTATAAGCCAAAAACGATTTTTGGGGTCAAAAAACGGCCATTTCGAAAAAATCAGTTTTTTCAAAATAACTGCTAAATGCTACGAACAATTTTCGGTCATTTATACTCAATCAATACGCGGTCTAATTGCCCATTTTATCAGTGCCTATTAGCTGGGATTCGTTGCTTTGAGCTAGAGATTTGGCCGAAAAACCATTTTGGCAAAAACTGCGATTATTTTGTTTTAAACAGCGATTTCTCAAAATCTACCCAATGGATTCGCGTGATTTTTGGCTGGATGAAAATTGGCACTATATATTGCGGAGGGACATTTTTCTTGGTTTGAGCTAAAACGTCTCCATTTGCGAGAAAACTGGATACAAAGTTGCGAAATTTCGTGTCACCGCACATTTCCCGGATTTTCTGGAGTATTGAGGCTTGTTGAGCCAAATCCAAAAAAATGTCCCTCGGCGCATATGTCCTTCATACCGTGGCACAAGAAAAAAATTTGGCCGATTCTACACTTTTGAGAAATCCATGTTCAAAAATTTTTCGTCTATGTTTAGCCTGTCAGATATCAGTATGTCAGAACATTTTTGCTAGCTTTGTGCTGATTTTGCTGGTTTCATAAGCTTATATGAATCTGCAGATTATAAGCTTTAAAACGATGTATAAAGCTCTTTCCAACTCGCAAAATTGCGAAAGTTATAGCGTTTCAAAAAAATCACGACAAAAGCACTGCACAAAAGGACACCACCACCTTAAAGCGACTTCGTAAATTTCGATTTCCGGATCTGCTTATCTATCTTTCAAAATTATGAATACCCGTTTTGTCAGTATCCCAGGATCAAGATACTTAAGAGTTTGACAGGCTTCAAATTTTTTGTTTATCAGCTTGCGAGTCATAGTCGTAACATTGATGGTTTATAGTCTTGTTGCAGCATCATCTAATCAGGTTTCACAGAATTTTCATAAAGGGTAATATTTGACCGCTTCTAACATTCACACCTCTCATCCGATTTTGGTGAGCTAGAAAATATGGAATTCCTCTTACTCCGGCCTGCCCTACGAAACTGATAAACTTCGATAATCTACATCCACCACTACCTTGGGTTTAGTTTACCGTATCAAAATCACAATTCCTATCCTTCCTTCTGAATTCATATAGGTTTAGGGATTATGTCATTCCATTTTTCGGCCGATTCATTCCATTTATCACTACCCATCATGTTCCCTTGAGTCACTTCTTCCTTCCCTGAGCTTATTATACTTATATTATTATGCTGATATTTCCGACCTTATGTAATTTCAGACCATTTTGATATTGAGTCACACTTTCATACTCCGAGCTTATTTATTTTGGATTTATCTCATTACACCTACAAAGATTATTTTTTACCATCTTTTACCGTTTTATGCTACCTTACCATTCACATTGGCTTCATTTACTGGGTCACTCTTAAACCACCCCAAATCTATTCTGACCATACTTTCTACATGATTTTTTCATGATCTACCTTTCCACTATGAATTCCTTGTCTTACCATTCACGTTGCCTTCTTCGTGGGCGGGGTCACTCCTAAATAGCACCGAGCCTACTCCGAGTAAACACCGAACCTACTCCGTGCATACTCCTGAGTTGCTTCGATTCTTACTCCATCTGTGCTAATTGCAGCCAAATCATTCCTTAATTTTTCATTATCACCACTCTCTTCAACTTGAAATGTTCCTGGTTTTTCATTCCACAGTAAGCATCATTCACCACGCTATTTCTTACCATCTACTTTTCTCTAGCTTCATTCTACTATGAGTCACTCCTACTTTGCTCTGAGTCCATATTCTATGCAACTTCATAACTTCTTAAACAAATTTTCTTGAGCTTTTCCATTGTATCTGAACTACTCCGTTCCCTTGATTTGTGTTGTGAGTCACTGCGCCCCTGTTTGCTAACCAAACTTTTCAAGCATCAACCTAGCCCTACAGTATTTGTCTTTCAGACTTATGTAACACAACTTCGCAACTACCTTGGCTTCATACATGCTCCGGTCACTCCGAGCTAACATCAACCATAGTCTAAGCTGACATTGTCTATCCAGGCATTAATCCATTAACCCCCCCCCCCCAGCTGGCCAAGCACCATCATTTTTCCAATACGTCACTCCAAACCTACTCTGATTCTGCTTCAAGACACGGATTATACGAAACTCTCAACGGATCATAAGTCTCAAACAATTTTTAAAAGTGTCGAAAACTGAAAATATTTCTAGGAGAAGAGTTTTGAAAGTTGGCGAATGTTTAGAGACAAATGGCAACTTTCCGGTAACCTTCTGCACTCGCTGTAACGTAAAAACTGATACATCCTTTAATTGCTCTATCAGTCGCTAGGGTGCTGTTATTAATTAGTTCCTTTGTTGTACCCTAAAACAGGAAAATGGAAATATTACATGTGGCAAACAACTATGCTTACGCACGAGTATGAGTAGTCATTTGAATACAAACAATGAAGGCTTCAACCAATTTACGCAATTCTTACCTTGCTTACTGTACTGCGTTCACAGACACCTTTTGTTGGGAAGTTTTTTTATTTAATTATCCAATTTTCTTTCTTACTTTGTCTTCAATTTTTATTTGTCAGTTGGTTCTTCTAAAGGGCCATAATTGCTCATTACTCAGTGAACTTATACTCTTCACTAATTACTCACGAGTTGCATTTAAATAAATTGTTGTTGTCAAAACTTAATTTTTCGTCTTTTAATCATTCTTCTTCCTTAGTACAACACTATTAACAACTGATCACAGCTTAGTGTTTGGAATATTAGCTTTTCCCAATTTTATGAAGATTACGTTTCAGTGGATGGATTCCAAAATTGAATCATTAGACCACCATCTTTGGGCATTTCTTTTTGGAAATTGCGGTTCTGCCATCATCGCAGGAATTTCCATACCCGCTCAGATGATGCTAATTCTTGGGCTCCTGCGCTGCAAAGAAGTGGACGCTACAGTTCGCTTTGTCCTAAGTCACATCTCATGGGCAATGCTAGTGGAAGCTATCTACATTCTAGGCCGCTCCTGCAGTGTTCTGCTGGCAGCCATTAGTGGGTACCTTGCTTTAACCATGTCGGCAATAACTTGCAGTTTTTTGGAACAATTGGTGGCAATGCCAGCACAGATTAGCTGCCTGTCGTTTGTGATTTTAAGCGTTGATCGACTCAGATTAGCATTGTACTTGCCGACCAAATCACAGTGCATCCTGGAAGACAAAGTATCCACTCTCATCATAGTGTTATCTGTTTTTCTCTACGTTCCCCCGCTTAGTTTGCCAGTCTTTACAGCACTTATGCCATCAGCTGTAGTTTTAAATAATACCAAATCAACGTTGTTCTGTGAATTTTATATTCTAATGGATACAAAAATCAGCACGCCCTGGTTTGGAGGATATATCTGTATCATATATTTTGGACTAGGATGTTCCATTGGTGCGCTGTTGCGCACTGATCGACTGAAATCAAGGTACATTAATAGAACTATATCGATTGATCTTCGAGGCAGAATTTTGATCAGTCGCTTGGATGAAGCTCTTAAAGCTTTCATGCTGTCTCAAGTGACTCAAGCAGTTATTTATACCTATATTTGCGGCTGGGCCTTCGTTCGATCACTTAAACCAAATGCCGGCCTAGAATCTGTGATCACGGAAGCGCATTTTGCGATAAAGGTCGGAAACGCCCTACTGGGCCTTTTTCACCCCGTCATCTGCTTCTGGAAGAGTGAACGACTTCGAAGCGGGATTTTGGCCTTGTTTCCGACAAAACGACGACGAACTCGCATTCAGCCATTGGCGGACTCGGCCGATCTAAGACTACAGCATTTAGAGACTACTTGGCATCAAGCTTATGTTAAGATTAAGCGAGCCCAGCCGGCATCTGTCTATGAAAAGAAGTGATTGCAAATCATTAAATTGTCTCAAAAGTGGGAATTTGTGGCAACATTTTTTCTGTAAATAGTCTTTGTGTCTGTTAGTATTGCGTTACAATTCTACTATACTTACTATTTTGTCGTCTAAGCCGTTTTAATGTATATATTTTGTTAGTAGCGCTAAAAATTAGACAATTGGAAAGATCTGATTTATTATTGAATATGTTCAACAGTTGCAGGATTTTAACATAAAGTGGTTGCACGGCTTACTCTCTATTATCAAGAGTACATAATACATAGCTCGAGAGCCATGCTCTGCGCGCTAACGGCCCACCCCCCCGCAATTGCGTACCTAGTGGACCCTCCCCGCAAATCAGTACCTAGTACGCAATTGCGTATGTTCACTCGCTGCTGCAATATTCCATTTATCGGGACCCCCCCCCGCAAATGTGACCTATCACTTTTCAATGTCGAATGATAGGTCACATTTGCGGGGGGGTCCCGATAAATGGAATATTGCAGCAGCGAGTGAACATTTCCTGTTTATTTGGGATCGAATATGTACTTTTAAAAGTTTACTGCTGATTCTAATGCAGTTACTTATTTCATTATGCAATTGTTTTGTTTGTAAAGGAAATGACATCTGGCCTCATCAGAAATAACGAAGATTTAGTAGGATATATTAAAAGATAGTAGTTTAATATCAAACGAACTAAAGAAATGTCAAGTGAAATTTTAATGTAAGCCCGGAGCTTCTAAACGTTGACCACGCTTCTAACTAACTAAGGACAATGTCCGTAATTGAATAATTAACAGGTCTAAGCAGGAATACTGCCCCTTTTGGGGCCAACTTGTTGCTTTTTTGAAAATCCCTGATTCAACAAAAGAAAATTTCAAATTGTGACAACCTTTTGTTCGCCCCCCTCCTTTGCAGAGTCGAATTTGTGTGAACATTGTCAGGCAACTTGAATATGCAAATTAGATGAGCATGCACAATTTAATTGGACCTTAAAGAGTGTAAGAAAGCAGTTGTGATGCCGGACCGGAACTACATCTAAAGGGCCCACATAGGTCAAATGTTCAAATAATGCTAGCTCCATTTTACTTCCCTATTAATTCATACCACGGGTGAGCAATTTAGTCGTGCAAACTTGCTGTTTCCAAAAGCAATCACATTTAAAGAACAGTATATATACTTTGCTTGTGTCTACTGCTAAATTTGTAATCAAATAGCGTAACCTTCAGCGAACCAAAACGCAGTTGGCGAAATCAATGTTGAAACTCAGTTTTGCCACGATATAAGTTTGAGTTCACTGAGTGGCTGTCTAAGTCTGCTTTTAGATTTTGATTTGTAATACTGGCTCATTTTATTTTTTGCACAAGCATAAAATAATAAAAACATGGCAAAACTCCCCGTATTGTTTTTCAAAACACAACGGTGGAATCTTTTCCCCCCTCAGGGGCTATTTACTTTCCAAAGGCTACTTAGCAGGTATAGTCTGTACTAGAGATGAGCACGGGCCAGATTTTTTCGAACCGGCCCGGCCCGGCCCGCTCCCAAAATTTTGCTCGGCCCGGCCCGGCCCGCTCCAGACTTTTGCCCGGCCCGGCCTTCTGCCAAAAGTTTTCGGCCCGGCCCGGACCTGCTCGTTCCAAAATTTGGCCCGGCGGCCCCTGCCCGCCGAAAGAAAAATTCCAAAATTTTACTAACAATATTATTTCAAAGGCTTCAATGCAAGATGGCTAAATTATGCTACGAAATGTTAAATTTTGCCATAAAATAATCAGAATCAGTAAATATGAAGCTGCTTTTAGTGATTTTGCAACATTTTCTAGAGTTGATCCGGCCCGTTTCGGCCCGCTCCGGTCCTGTTAGATAATGGAAAATATGAAAAATACAAGTTGTATAGAGTTTTCCATCTACTTCTGAGTTTGACTACGTTTGTTGAAGTAAACGCCTGTTTAGTTGAGTTCTGCGCTGGTATCTAACAGTGGCGCACTGGTGTTTCTAAAATGATGCAACCTGCAGCATTTGCCGCTCCCGAACAGTATCGTTCAGAGGAGGAGCCATGGGAAGCTTATAGAGAACGACTCAAAGAGTTCTTCGTGGCTTATGACGCCGTCGATGACAGGAAAAAGAAAGCCCTCTTCATCAGTTCGGTTGGATCCCAGACATATTTACTCTTGAAAAACCTGTCTTCCTCCCTCCTTCCGAAAGACAAGACGTTTGATGAACTGATTACGTTGTTAAATCAGCACTATGAACCTAAGCGTCTTAAAGCTGCAGAACGGTTTAAGTTTTATAAACGAGATCAACTGGATAACGAATCCATTGTCCAATATGTTGCTGCGTTACGCCAACTTGCAGCAACGTGTGATTTCGGCGATTTTCTGTCTGATGCCTTGTGTGACCGCGTTGTTTGCGGCGTCAGAAGTTTGCCTATCCAGAAACGGTTATTGGCGGAACCGAGACTGACATTGCAAAGAGCCATTGAGCTGGCTCAGCTCATGGAGGCCACCGACGCTAACAGTAAGGTGATGCGTCCGGACAGTAAAAGTGACACTATTAACCGCGTTGGTCCCCGTTTTCCGGAAAAGAAATGTTTCAATCGTTTTCAAGGTAAAAGTTCAAGTGCAAAGACTTCTAATCGCTACAACTCCTGCAGAAAGTGTGGTAAATCTGGACATACTACTGATAATTGCCTTCACAATAAATGTTTCATTTGTGGGAAAGATGGTCATTTTGCAAAGAACTACAGAAATAAAGAAAAGAAAGTTCGTTTTAAACCTAAAAAAGCAAATTGGGTCGCTGAAGACACAACATCAGAATCTGACCAAGACAATCCAGAAAGTACTCTTTACGTTATCAACAGTGTTTCTGGTAGTCCACCTGTAACAGTTACCTTAACACTTAATGGCGCTCCTGTCCCGTTTGAGATTGACACGGGTGCGGGGGTAACTGTCATCAGTGAACGGACCTGGTTTTCCTTGTTCCCTGCAACAACCCTCAAACGGTCCGCTATCCGAATAAAAACGTTTACTGGGGAGAATATCAGGGTTCTGGGGGAGGAAAAGGTGACAGTTACTTATCAGGATGAACGTTTTTCTGATATGTCGGTGGTAGTTACCCGAGGTACAGGCCCGTCGCTGCTAGGTCGTGACTGGCTATCGCAGATTCGCATAAACTGGTTCAACTTATTCAAGTTAGAGTCAACAGTTCCATTCAACCATATAACGAATGTTCCTAAAAAGATTCAACCTATGCTTAAAGAGTTTAAAGATGTTTTTGATACAGGTCTGGGCTGCATTCCAGGTAAAGGAGTTCACATTCGACTGAAAGAATCTGCAACCCCAAAGTTTTTTGCCCCTCGTCCTGTCCCTTTTGCCCTTCGAGAAGGGATTGAACATTCTATTAAAAGAGATGTAAAAGATGGTATTTTGGAGCAAACCAAGTTTCTGAGTGGGCCGCACCCATAGTGCCAGCTGTCAAGCCAGACAAGAGCATCCGCGTCTGTGCGGATTTCAAAGTAACGATTAACCCTCAAACTGAAGTGGACCAACATCCTTTACCGCAGTTAGAGTTTCTTCTGCAAAATTTACGTGGAGGTGAGAAGTTTTCAAAGCTGGATATGAGCAGAGCCTACAACCAGGTCCAGCTTGATTCAGCCAGCTCACACGTTTGTGTTATAAACACCCATATGGGGTTGTTTCGTTACAAACGGTTGCCTTTTGGAGTCGCCTCAGCTCTCGCCATTTTCCAGCGCCAAATGGATCAAATATTTGGCAATTGCCCCGGGACTGCCTGTTTTTTGGATGATATCATCATAACAGGTAAGACAGATGAAGAACACAGAGAAAATCTCAGAAATGTGCTTCAGCTATGCAAACGTAACAATATTCACCTTGGCTTGCCAAAGTGTGAATTCTTTCAAAGTGAAGTTCAATACCTTGGCTTGATGGTGAACAAAGAAGGAGTTCGCCCAGTGCAAGGTAAAGTGGATGCCATTCAGAAGATGCCCTATCCGACTACAACTCGGCAATTAAAGTCGTTTTTGGGTAAAGTAAATTTCTGGTGTCGATTTCTTCCAAATCTCTCCTGCTTAACCGCACCTTTAACAGACTTACTAAAGAAAGGGGTAAAGTTTCAGCTAACCAGCAAGCATGAAGATTTGATTGAAGAGTTGAAGAACCGACTACTTTCAGCCGATGTTCTTGTTCACTACCAACCAGACAAGCCTTTGTTTCTAGCAACCGATGCATCTGAGTATGGTGTCGGTGCCGTGCTTTTCCATCGCTTCGACGATGGAACCAAGAAGCTTATCAGCTGCCGTTCAAAAACGTTTTCCGATTCAGAACGAAAGTGGTCACACATAGATAAAGAAGCATATGCTTTAGTTTATGGTGTACAAAAGTTTTATCAATACGTTTGTGGGCGGAGGTTCACTCTTCTAACAGACCACCGGCCGCTGACAAGCATTTTCCATCCTCAAAAGGGCATCCCAAAATATGCCCTCAACAGGTTACAGCATTGGGCTGTTATTCTTTCCAGTTTTTCCTATTGAGTTCATTACAAGTGAAGACAACGCAGCTGCTGACTGTCTCTCGCGGCTGCCTACAAGCATCAACTCAACCGAGGAGGTGGTACCAGATTGTTTCCAACTGGTTAACAACCTCATTATTGATGAGACCCCTGCATTTCCAATAACAGCGACTCAAGTCTAAGAAGCAACTGTTCGTGATCCGTTACTGGCTGTAGTATCTCGGTACGTAACAACCAAGTGGCCTGCGAAATTGCCCACATCGCAAGGTCAGATTTCTCCTTTTTATCACAGAAGAACCGAAATTTCAGAAGAAAAGGGTTGCCTCCTTTAGCGCAATCTTGTCATCGTCCCACTGGAGCTTCGCGAGAAGGTATTGCACCAGCTCCACGAGGGTCACTTTGGCATTTTGAGGATGAAGAATCTGGCTAAAGAATTGGTCTGGTGGCCAGGAATAAACCAGTCCATTGAAAATTTCGTGCTACGGTGTAATCCCTGCACTCAAACAAAATCAGCCCCGAAATCCGTTTCTAAGGAAATTCAATGGCCTGCAGCTAAAGAACCCTGGGAAAGGCTGCATGTGGATTATGCGGGTCCTTTCCTGGGACGATTCTGGTTAATTGTGGTGGACCATTATTCAAAATGGCCTGAGATTTACCAAGTTAAAGCTCCTTCGGCCAAAGAAACGATACAAGCTTTAAGAGAATGTTTTGACCATTTTGGGGTTCCGGCGTCTGTTGTCTCCGACAACGGAAGTGCCTTTACCTCAAACGATTTCAAATCCTTTTGTCAGCAAAACGGGGTTCAGCAAGTTTTCACCGCTCCTTACCACCTTGCATCCAATGGAGAAGCTGAAAGAATGGTGCAGACATTTAATGCCAAAATGAAATCGGAGGAAGCCTATGATTTGCAATTGAAGCTATCTCGATTTTTGTTTGCATATCGGACCACCGTTCATTCTGCGACTGGCAAGTCCCCATTTGAGATGCTCTTCGGACGAAAACCGCGCACTCGCCATGATGTCATCAGACCACGCTCGTCCCATCAGATTACCAAAACTACAACATCACTCCATCCCAGTACCAAGATTTACTTTCGCTCCTACCAAAAAGGTGATGAGAAGTGGGTGATTGGGTCAGTCGTGAAACGATTAGGTGCTAACATGTACTTGATCAATCGACGTGGCCAGATCTTCCGCCGTCATGCTGATCAGATTCGCAAAGCACCGCAGTTACGGGAAGGGTACCAAAAGGAGAGTGACAATGAAGACACCTGGTTCTATTTCAACCAACCTCCGACGGAAGACCCAGGTCACTATCCGCCAGTGTTACCCGAAAATCAGCCTGTTCAACATGCACCTGAGCCACAGGCTCAACGCTATCCTGTACAAGAGCGTCGGCCGCCAGAAGTGTGGGGTCCTAATAAAGACCAATACTTTGGAAGACAAGTTACTGACTCTTGAAGCTAAAAACAGATTCCCTTACCTAAACTGAGGGAGGAAATGTTAGATAATGGAAAGTATGAAAAATTCAAGTTGTATAGAGTTTTTCATCTACTACTGAGTTTGACTACGTTTGTTGAAGTAAACGCCTGTTTAGTTGAGTTCTGCGCTGGTATCTAACAGGTCCGCAGAGAAAAAATTTCTCGGCTGCGTATTTAGAAAGTGTACGTGCGTGTCGCGCAATGAGAAAGTGTACGTGAGCCACGCGCACATTTTCAAAATGTACGTGCATGTCGCACAATGAGAAAGTGTACGTGAGCCACGCGCATTTCTAGAAAGTGTACGTGCGCGTCGCTCAATGTAATCAGCATCAACATTTTGCGCACGAAATGTTATATAAAGTGTACCCTTCTGTATATAGTTGTGTTAATTTGCTATTCTTTTACAAGTATTTTGTCATCATATAACTAAAATCAATTGGATTTTTCGAAAACAGTATTTCGTATGTAATTTTTCATTTGTTTCGTTAGCGATTGAGCAGATACAAACCAAGCTGCCTCTTGTAATATTAGCTGGATTTTAAAGGAAATCTACAAGGAACACCGGGTGGTTGATGACTCTACTAAACTAACCGGTTGCTCTGAATTGGGAAAATATAATTCTAGTCTAATCTAATCTAATCTAAATTAGTGTAAAAATTCAATAGCTACGTTTTTTCGGCGTTTTTCAAAAATCTAATTCTAGTCTAATCTAATCTAATCTAAATTAATGTAAAATTCAATAGCTACGTTTTTTCGAAAATTTGGTTAAATTACGATAAGAGTATGGTTCAAAATGCCCTCTTCTGTATTTCAACACGTGGTCAGTGCGGGAACAACTGTATGCATATTTAAAGAACAACGATACCGACAGCACTGTCAAGTGGCTCTCATTACTCAGACCTATCTCAGAAAACAGGGATTTTCAAATTCTTCAAAATATGCTATAATTTTTATCAATCGAAACTATCGATTTTAGGTTAAGCACTGTTAAATTCTTCAAGACGGTGGTGCCAGCGGTCCTGTTTTGCCGTTACCAAATCCTCTGCTCATGATCAACCGGTTTGAAACTACTACTACTACTACTACTACTCGAAAATAAACCAAATTCTTAAAATTATGCGCGAACTCGCTTCAGCTTGCTGCTGCGCCAGCGTTTTCGCAGCGTACGACATATGAAGCTAAATTATATGTGAAAATGAGCGAAAGCCGTGGTATAAAAATTTTTCACAGTGGTCAGCCTCCCCTTAATGGGGTCTATTATTACTGTTTTTTATTAGGAGTGCTGCAATAAATTATTGTTCTTATAATGGATGGATCACTTTGAATTCTTTCAGTGTTGCAAGCATGTTACTGCAGAAATAGGAAGTGATATTAAGGATTATTGCTGAAATTGGGTGGGTAGGCATGAATTACTGTATAGTGGGAAATTTGTTACAGTTAATTAATTACTGATAAAATGTGTTTAATAATTTTATGGTGTACGTAATAATAATCGTGTCTGAAGCTGAATTTTGAAATTTTACAAAATTCTTCGATTTCACCAAATTTGACATTTTTCAGTTTATATTAGGGGAGACCAAGGCGAACCCATAAATATTTGTCCTCTATTATTTTGCTGAAAAGTTGAATATAGAGGGTTTCTGGATTACAGACTACAAATTTGAAATTCGTTTTTCATGTGTCGTGCCTAATTCCCGAAATTTTTGCTCATTTCTGGAAACAGGCGAGCGCTCTGCTCATTTGTAGAAATGAGCAAAATCCCTTGCTGATTTTTAGAATTCGGCAAAAGTTTAAATTTAAGTTTTAAAACTGAAAATGAATTCGTCTTGGTCCCCCCCCCTTACAAATCCAACAACGCCCAAATTTGATCACAATTTGATCAAAATTTGCTGTCCATTTCTAGAATTCGCAATTTAAAACTTTTGCCGAATTCTAAAAATCAGCAAGGGATTTTGCTCATTTCCACAAATGGGCAAGACGATTGCCTATTTCTAGAAATGAGCAAACATTTCGGGAATTAGGCACGACATATATAAACCGCTACGGTTTTAGTGACCTACAAAATTACATCACATGAGTTGCTTGCCGTTGAAATAAAAACCCTAAAAGCCTACATAAAATTGAAAACATAATTTAAATTTGTCATGTTAGCCGTATTATGTTTTTAATTTTAGCTTTAATATAAATACGAATTATCGATACTTTAATAAAATTAAAAAAATAATTTAAAAAATTGTATGTGCAATTCAGTTAAACTAATCCTAATCGCCATTCCTTATAGTAATAATGAACAATAGACAAAATAAAGAGGACTAGATAATAAATGTCATATATATACATAAAAATATATATATATATACTTATTTTTGCTAACATTGTGAGAAAGGGTCACTGGGCGATGCGCACGTACATTTTCCAGAAATGCGCGTGGCTCACGTACACTTTCTCATTGCGCGACGCGCACGTACATTTTCCAGAAATGCGCGTGGCTCACGTACACTTTCTCATTGCGCGACATCCACGTACATTTTGCAAATGTGCGCGTGGCTCACGTACACTTTCTCATTGCGCGACACGCACGTACACTTTCTAAATACGCCGGGCCGACGGGCCGAAATGCTCATCTCTTGTCTGTACATTAAATCGACGGTGTATAAAGGAAGAATATGGTACTGAGTGTTAGAGATTGGAAAGGCATCTGCAGTATTGCTTTAGCGACAGAAGTGGTGTTTATATATAGTATCAAGTATAGGTTGAGAATATCGCAGCATGATCAATTAGCTGTGGAAGCGTGTTGTGTTCATAAACCTACTAATATATGGGAATTAATTATTTATTATTTAATGTAACAATATGCTCATGCAACTGATGGCTTAAAGTAGTGTTGTTCACCGACCCAATTTTTCGTGTGCCGGCCGGCTGGTGGCTGCCGGCCCAGAACCGGCCGGCCATTCGGTGGCACTTTTTGCAGGATATCCAAAATACAAATAAAAATTTAAGATTTTTGATAGTTGTCAGGGCAGATTTTAGCAAGTTTAAGGCGATAAGCTGCAGAAACTGTCACTGGCCGGTCGGCCGCCTCACATTTGACCGGCCGACTTGTCACCGGCTGGCCTGTTCTCGGACGGCGGCCGGCCGCTAGCCGGCCGGTCGGCCCACTCTGGACCTGGGCCGGCCGGCGGCCGGCCGCCTGCCAGCCGGTCTAGACAGAGCCGGTGCATAACACTAGCTTAAAGGGCAAGTTTAGCCTTTTCTAGTGTCAAAAAGGTGATCGACATGTTTGAGTTCTGCCTTAAACTTCCATTACGAAAGTTTTTAAGTATTGGTTCATAACTTTGTTGTGATCTAACAAGGCTATCAGCAGCTCTGAACTCTGTTTAATTATGTTAAAGAGACACTAATTATGATCCTAGAACTTAATAGATGAGCTGGAGGTCACATTATGTCAAACAATAAACAGAATCGCCTTCACTAGTTAAGTATGTTATACTCTATTTACTCGATAGAGAGAAAGTATGTTATATAAGGCTATTCACTCGTTAATTAAATCAATCAAATGTTGAACAATATATACTATTTGCAAGGTATATCGCAGGCTGGCTGGCAATATTTTCTTAGGGCAAGAACATCACATATTTGTTCACGACAGCACCGATGTCCGGGATCACAGTCGGCATCGCTGCTGCATTGAGCTGGGTCCGGAGCACAGATATTCTCCTCTAATCGGAAGCCGGTGGCACAGTAGCAGATGTTCGTTCCAGCTTCAATGGCAGGTCCACAGAGGACGTTCTTGCCACCCCACGCAGCACAGTCTTCGTCCACATTACACACTTTGGCAGAGCTGGTTGAGCAAATCACAGCTACGTAGAGCAAGCTGTAGAAAAGCCACTTCATGCTTAGGACTAGGGTTGATATATTTGGACCAAATGGTTTAAATAATCAAAATAGGATGGTGTTGAATTTGCTCTTGTTAAATTTGTATTAACATGAATTACTGAAGCGTTGCCCTGGAAAAACTGGGCTAACGTAAGCTTTTAACACAAGCTATAATTTGCAGGATTATTCCAAATTCACTGATGCTAGCTAATCAAAGCCTGCATGTAGAGGATAAAAACACAAGCTTTCGTGCAAAAATTGAACAAGACCTTCTTATTACTTTTTTCATTTAAAGTTTTGTATTCAGGTAGTGAACCAACCGGTATTCCGTAATCTGAATTTGGGATTTGATTCGTCAGTACGAATTCGTCAACCGATCGCATATGTTTGAGAGAGAGAGAGAGAGAGAGTGTGTGTGTGTGTGTGTGTGTGTGTGTGTGTGTGTGTGTGTGTGTGTGTGTGTGTGTGTGTGTGTGTGTGTGTGTGTGTGTGTGTGTGTGTGTGTGTGTGTGTGTGTGTGTGTGTGTGTGTGTGTGTGTGTGTGTGTTTGTGTGTGTGTGTGTGTGTGTGTGTGTGTGTGTGTGTGTGTGTGTGTGTGTGTGTGTGTGTGTGTGTGTGTGTGTGTGTGTGCTCTCAATTGTGCGCTTGTTCAAGTATTAGTTTGAGATTTAGTTGATTTTCTCTTTATTGTGTAAAATTTGCATCGGATATAGGCCAGTTTCATTGCAGTATTGGATCAATTTAAGAACAAACGAAACTAAGATTGTCACTACAGCACCTCCGACCCGAAAAATTCGGGCAAATTGGGAATGTGACAGGATCAGTTAGTCTTAGCTCAAGTAAGGCTTATCAGAAGTAACTCTGGTAGAAGCTAAGAGAGTTTCAATATACAGTTGGATCTAGTCGGGACAACACGTCTTAGATAGAAAGGGGTTGTCTCAGAGCGGCAAAGCCTATGTCGGGTCACTCTCTTATGCTAACAGCAACCCAAAATGGTGAGTTGAATGAAGTTGGGGCCACTCTTCTTCGTGAGTGCAAAGAAGAGTGCAGGCAAGAGTGCATAATTGCACTATATATTAGAAGAAGAGTAAGCCACTAGAGGGCTTCTCTTCTTGGCATTGCGTAACGGTGCTCCGACCACAATACGCAAATGTTCCCCCGTTTGGTGGGGGGGTAACTCTCTTCGACAAAGCATACCCCCCCTCCGTTTGGTGGGGGGGTAGCAGAAAAGAGGTCCCCGTTTGGTGGGGGGGTAGCCAACAGCCAATCAGATTGCAGAGACCCCCTCCCCGTTTGGTGGGGGGGGGGTATAGCAGAGGATTACGGTAGTTTTTGTTCTATTCAAAAATGGGTCCCCGTTTGTAGGGGGGTAGCCAAAAGAGGTCCCCGTTTGGGGGGGGTATGCAAAAGGGGTCCCCGTTTGGGGGGGGGTCTCTAACAGCCAATCAGATTCAGCCAATTTCTGCCTGTCTTGACGACCCCCCCCCCAACCGGGGCCCCTTTGCTGCATACCCCCCCACCAAACGGGCACCTTTTTTGGCTACCCCCCCACCAAACGGGGACCACTTTTTGCTACCCCCCCCACCAAACGGGGAGGGGGTATGCCTGTCGACCCCCCCACCAAACGGGGGAACATTCGCGTATTGTGGTCGGAGCACCGTTACGCAATGCCAAGAAGAGGATCCCTCTAGTGGCTCACTCTTCTTCTAATATATATAATAGAATTATGAACTCTTGGTGCAGGTAAAGCCTAACTGGAAGGGTCAGAATAACGTGGCATAAGCTAGAAAAATATGAAACGGGACGGATCTGCGTGAATTCAAAACAGTTTAGGAGAAGCTCCAAGCCTGTAAGAGTCGATTTGGAGCAAACTTGAAGCAAGCTTGGAGTATGCTAGGAGCTAGACAAAATATTCTAGAATCAATTCGCTAGCAATCTCGTAGTACTAAAAGGCCAGGGGCCCGTTGCATAAAAATGATAAGTTATAAGTTCATAAGTTAATAAGTTCATAAGTTAATGTCATATACAATAAGTAAAGGTGTTGCATAAAATTTTATTGTAATAAGCGATTATTTCATAAGTAAATCTGAATTATAATAAGCGAAAAGTCAACTGAAATGGTAACTAAAAGTCATAAGTTCAACTGAAATAGCTGGCTACTTTTATTCCATATATGTTTCAGTTCTGCAAAGAGCAATACAATTAGTTTAGGAGCAGTTAAATGAAAAAGTTTAGCGAACAAAAACTTTATTATTAAGAATTGAGGTAAAATGTAATTGTGTAAACTTTGAACTCAAATAATCACGGACCATATGCTTTTTCGGTTAAGCAATTTTTAGAACATCGTTTATGCAGTAACGGAATGTGGAATTTGCTTCGTTGCTATTACATCATCTCATCGTAACGATTCCGGTCTTGGCACTTTTAATATACAACTTCACACCACTAATAAAGCACAAAAACTGTAAATCTTTAAAGGAGAGTACTTTGAGCATTTCTACCAGTATTGTAACCGTTCAGAAAAGTATAAATTTACCGTTTCCTTTACATTTGTTGCTACAAAATTAATACAATAAAACTTGAAATTGTATTGCAAATTCGCTTATTTTAATAAGCGACTTTTCATAAGTTAATAGCTATTGCCAAATTTTATGCAACGCTCGCTTATGAAATTTACTTATTTTAATTGCAAAATCGCTTATTTTAATAAGTCGCTTATGACTTATTTGGTTATGACTTTTATGCAACGCAAATTCGCTTATTGTATATGACTTATTGGACTCATTAACTTATTGTAATTTTTATGCAACGGGCCCCAGTATGGCACAACTTCGTAGCAGGCAAAAAGCTCACCTGGGGCTGATTTAGAGTAGATATCGAGCAGCCTCAGAAACATGCTACGAGCCAGTTATCTCAAAGAAGCAGGTATAAAGCATAGGCAGACAAAAGCTTCAAACATCAGAACCTCAATCTTCACAATCTTAACCCTATAAGCCTCAAATCTGAGAAACCTCAGACACGCAAGCAGTAGCCTTTAAGTTGTTAGCACCAAATGTGAGCGAATGAGCGCAGGAGCTATGTGCAAGTTTGCAGCAACAGCATAGAAATCTCCATGTATATACATCTAGTCAGTGAAAACTCTAGCCGCAGCGAGTGTACGAGCAAGCAAGGAGCAAGTATGGAGAAGCCTCAACATCTCAACCTTTAAAAATCCTAAGCTTCAAAACCCCTCAAAGCCTCGAAATCGCAAAACTGGTAACCTTAAACCGCAAGGCGCAAACCATCAATCTGCAAATCCGCAAACCACAAACGAAAGCTCTCAAATAATGGTAGGCAAAATCAATCCAAAGGAGCTGGAAATCATCTAAGAGCAGGTAAAAGTGAGGTCTTAACTAACTCCGAACATGTCTTGATCCAGAATAGAGCAGGTCAAAGTCTGCAATGAGCCAAATGTGAAATACTAGAGTGAGTCAAGAGCAAGTCAAGACTAAGCAAGGGCAAGTTATGTTCAGATGCAGAACACATAAAGAGCAAGTCAAGGGCTATTCTGGAGCCCATCGTTTTGTATTCGGTTGTTTGGTTTTCTGTTAGTCTGTCTGGTTGGTATTCTCAGTAGTTGTTCTTTGGGTTGAACTCTGCTGGTTTATTTATTATAGGCAGATTTAAGTTGGTTGCCTTTAATCCTGAAGCGCACGGGAGATAATAAGTAGACTTGGAGAATGTCAGAGTAACTTTGAGCAAATTATTATCGAACAGTTATCGGAGTAGATTAGTTCCATCAAGAGAGTATAATAGGAAGAGTGGGAAGCTTGGCCCTTCCTAATGGAAATGGCCTGCGAGATGCTCGGCACATTAAGGCCGAAATCTCGGGGGGGGGGGGGGTACCGCTTACCATTGTTCATCATGTGTTTATATGCGTTTGAACTAAAACGCATCCGATGGGCTAATTCCCTACCTTATGTCAAATTTATGTGTATAAGTGGACCCCCCCCCCCGAGATCTCACGGGGGTACCGCTTAGCGTTGTTAAGCGTGTGTTTATATGCGATTGAACTGAAATGTATTTGATTGGCTACTTAGCTACTGTAATCCTCATCAGTGCATTTCAGTTCGACTGCATATAAACACATGCTTAACAACACTAAGCGGTACCCCCCCCCCCTGAGATCTCGGGGGGGGGTCCACTTATACACATAAATTTGACGTAAGGTAGGTTGCTAATCATATGCGTTTTAGTTCAAACGCATATAAACACATGATGAACAATGGTAAGCGGTACCCCCCCCGAGATTTCGGCCTTAATGTGCCGAGCATCTCGCAGGTCATTTCCATTAGGAAGGGCCAAGCTTCCCACTCTTCCTATTATATACTCTTGGTTCCATCCTAAGAGCTCGCAAATAATAGGCTCCGAACTAGTAAGATAAGAGCAATCTCCGAGTTGATCAGGAGCACAGGCAGGATGCAGTTACGTAGTCACCCTCTGTCTCGAACTAGGGAACCAACCAACAAATCACAACAATTAACAACTGCACCACCGACAACAGAACGAAGTCGGAAACCAAAGCAAAAACACCGACGAAAATCTAAACACCAATATCTATCCTGAGTTAGGCTTAGCACGCAATTTCATCTTAAACAGCACACCAGACTTAATGCAATTTTCAAGGCCTTTGCTTTTATCTTTTGTTTAATTATTCTGTCTATTAATGCATTCCAGCGGAAGTAATAACAAGTATACTTTGTAGCACGGTTTTTAGTGCATTCACAGATATGTACGTTTATTATGCGGGAAGCTCCGAGTGTGCGGCACGAGTGCGCGAAGCGCACGAGTGTCGCGCACGAGGGCTTCCCGCTTGATGAATTTACAAAACTGTGAATGCAAAAGTACTACAAGTGCTACAAAGTACTTGTATAACGAATAAGGCACAAAACCTTCGTCACCACTGTTAAAACCTTCAAAATAAATAAAATATTAATTTTACTGAGATAGGTTCCCCGACTATATTTATCTAGTTTTAGTTCCAAAAATAAGCACATCGTGATTAAAATCCGTTAAAATGCAAAAATACAATTTTTATCGAGATAAGACCACATACTGATATTACGTAATATCCGTGCTACAAATTGTTTGTAGCACGCTGCAGCGTGCTACAAATAATTTGTAGCACGATGCACGTCAGAGCGTGCTCTCACCTATATGTAGGATGTAGCTCTCACCTATATGCTCTCACCTATCTTCAGTTCAAAAAACAGATATGAGTTATACAACACGAAATGGAGGAATAGAAGAGAAACTTGGTTTGACGAAGAAAGACGGGGGCAATTCCGTTGTAGGGAAATGGGAGGGGGTAAGTATGAAGTGGAAAATATAAAAAAACAACGGTTTTGGACAGACTTGATGCGACTAGATCAAAACTCCCAACTAATTGAAAAGCGGCGTGACTGTCAAAGGAGAATTTTGCCATGCGTTTGGGTAGGATGGAATGTGCTCTGAACATAGGGAAATTAGAAGGTTTGAACGATTTTTGAAATATGAGCATAAAGATAGCAGTTTAATTCACAACAAATTAATGTTGTGTTGGAAGATAATGATAAAAATACTATCGACGTTTGAAAATATGCACATTTAGCTTCGGATTTTTTTCAGTCTCTGCTCTCTTCTTCATCTTCCTGTTCCAGTGCGAGAACAAAAACGGGATATGTGTCAAGAAGGCTGGTTTGGAAGCTGTAGCTGCATATTGTACAAGTACAAGAACTGTAACAAACAAGCGGGTTTTTGTCTGGCCTGTGCAGGCAGTGTACAAGTAAACACCTACACTTTTCTAATATAACATCCAAAAATCAACGTCAGCAGTCATACAAACTGTACTGCAAACCTCCTAATAAATACCTTCGGCCGGCCTGAACACAGTGGCCGGCACCAGTTTTACTCTATTTTGGTTGCATTTTGCAAAACTCTGCAACCAAATGATGCACTATAATCAGTTATTCCTGGTTATGCATTGCAGATAATATTTCCGACAACAACATTTTCAACAACACCATGCATGAGCTAAACTTGAACTTAGCGTAACTATTGTTTTGAACGAAAGACGTAATTTGATTGCAATTAATGAGGGCATATATGGGCTCAGAATTGCTGACATGTTCTCAACTCCATCATCACATCTCACAATACGACTGAATACAAGCAGCACATTCTGTAGCTCACAAAAATTAGCAAATTTCAATTAAAATGTTATTGCCGGAACGGAAATTTGTAATATTTATTTATTGTCATGAGTATATGCTATTATTATGTTATATTTTCTGTGCAATTTCTTTTAAACGTCTGAAACCATCATTTTCAAACTCCCATATGCATTTTCATTAAGAAGTAGTCCAAGTATACCACCTTTCAAAGGCTTAGCCAACTAGCTGGAAACCTCCGTCCTTTGGTTGTGGATGTTCATTCCATTGGTCGTGGCTAGGTTCCGCATCGTGCGCGTATTTTGACCAAGTGTCAGGGTTTCGGGGCTTAGCCAACATCTGTGCGGCACCATAATTAGCATCACCATAGTGCGCGTCACGGCTAGGTTCAGGATATTGATGACCACAGCCGCATCCTGTATCACTTCTGATCCTGTTCGGAATTAAGATGTTAATGGAAACAGTTCCAGCAGATTTGCCACTGCGTTGAAACTGCGACTGAAGACTGTTGAGAATTTCATTCTCCTTTTCGGCATCGATATAGTTTGCGCCATGGCCCAGGTTCAAGTCACCCTGAGGCAGTGATGTTTTCGCTGCGCCTCCAAGAAACCGAAGCAACCCTTCAGTGGACTTTTGACCTCCTGCAGTTCCTACAAATCCAGCATCTGCAGACCCGGAAGTAGCTGAGTGAGACCTGACTTCTGCCTGGTGTCCCGAATTAATTGATGCATCAAAGGCAGTGGGATAAGGTTGGTGAATTTGTCTCTCAGCTACTGAGTGAAATGAGTCATCACTGTACGGTGGGCGGTCTAAAATCAAGTTTATTGCCAAGAGTATATAATTTATAAGGGCATGACAACAGGCATATACTCTATCTACGTGTTAAATGCGTGGAATTTCCTCTGACCTCTCAGCAAACTGGGCCATAATGAATTAAACAAAATAGGTCACTATTAGTGTTGTGCATTGGCGGGTGCGGCCAATGGCTGACCATTGGCCGGCCAAGCCATTGGCCGTTGGCTTGGCCGGCCATTGGCCGTTGGCCAACTGCCAACGGCCAACTGGCTGGCCGTTGGCCGTTGACTGGCCAATGGCCGAGTACTGGCCAAGCTGAAATTTACTGATCTTGTGCGTTAACTGTGTTGAAAAATTTAATTTTGCTGCATAATATCGTTAACATGTTGCTGCATAAACGTTACATTAAATACAGTACTACAGATTTTCACTTCGATGTTGACAATTTTTCTCGTTATTAACGTTATTTTACAATTAAGTTTGCTAATTGCATGCAACTTTAAGTGTGCTAACAACGCAGTTTTTAAATTTGTCTGGCGTCTCATCATCTCTCATCACGTCTCATCACTTTATTGCGGTCCTCCAGCAAAATTAAAACAGAGTCATCGCGGGTTGGAGCTAAATGTTTGGAAAAACTAATTTACAAATATTGTAAATTGAAAATTGTACTATTGAATTAAGTTTAATTAAGTTGAAGCCTAATTAAGCACGGTAGACGAATAAAAATAGTAAATTCCAGCTCGCCAACGTTGACAAATAGCTAAAGAACGGCCAATAGCTTACGGCCAAGAAACAGCCAGCGGCCAACAAGCGGCCAACGGCCAAGCAGTTGGCCGTTGGCCATTGGCCGTTGGCCATTGGCCGTTGGCCGGCCAACAGCCATTGGCCGGCCATCGGCCAACGGCCAACGGCCAGCCAATTGGCCGGCCAACTTCAAACTCCGGCCAAGCCAAGCCAAGCCAACCATTGAAGTTTTCGGCCAATCCCAACACTAGTCACTATGCTTCAAAGTTCGAAACTGACATAAAATTCGCGCACATGGTGCTACTGTTTTCGAGCTTTACGAGTAAGAGTACCACGCCCCTGTTCCGACTGGGTAGCAATCTGCGGAAAGATGTTCACTGTGGTCCAAGTTTTTGAGTCTGGGTCACCCGTTATCGTGGGTAGGTTACGTCAAGCTGACAATACATAGAACATCCTCCTGTCATACGTTTATGTTATGCACTCTTGTTATTACTATCACTGCTTCACCAAAAGTGATTAGGGTTGGCCACTAAGCGAAAATTGTTGTTCTTCGAATAACAATAAATTTGATCTAAACGTAGATCTTGAGGGCATTTTTAACCACTTTTGCTTTTTGGGTTTAACATTGAAAACCAATATAATTATTAAAACGAAAGGAGACTTGCATTCTTGCATATTTTGTAGATTTAAAATTTGTATCCTTCTTCAAATCGTATGCAGTGTCGCATTAGATATATACACTCAAATAACGCAAATAAGTATACTTTATAGCTGAAGCTGTTAACTTACGATGAAGTTGAGCGTTCGCCGCCGAAAGCAACAAAAACAAAAGAAGCATTTCCCTATTGCACCTGGTAGGTAAATGCGAAATAAAATAAATTCCAATAAACCCACTGCCTATATAGGTTACTAGATGGCGCTAGCAGTTGTGCCAGTGTTGGACGCGGGCCGAAATTTGCGGCCCGCACCCGCCCCGCAGCCCGCGCTCAGATTTTAGGCCCGCAAAGGACCGGCCCGCGGCCCGCGTCAATAAAATTCGGCCCGCGGCGACCCGCAACTAAATTTAGGTTATGCAAGCATCATAGCATTAAATAATTGTTACTTTCATTGATTATTCGCCGTTTTTCCATAGAAACTGCCATATAAGCGCGATTGTTGTTTTCAAAAGCATTCATCATATCGTTGCAGTCGTGCGTTTTTCAAATTTTTATTGACTTCTAATGTAAGAATTTTGGCCTAGCGACTGTACTATTGTAGCCCCCCGCTGCTTCTCGGCTATTTTTTGGAACTTTGAAATTTTCGGTGAATTTTGGAGTGAAATCCTAAACTACTGGAAAACATTGCCCAAAACGAATTACAGTTACAGTTACGCAGAGGATATGTCTTAAACTTTGCGGTGGCATGTTCGATTTGACTGTAGTGCCTGTCTGTGATGCGACCTGGGGATGATCTAGACTCGGTGGGGGAAAATCCATGTGCGAGAAAAGACCCAAATTTCAAGATAAATTTTTTGTAGCAGCTGGAAAATTCATGCAATTCTTAGCTCAGTAGAGCCTCCTGGTCAATTCGGTATAAATTTTACCTTTCTATTTTATCTTTCTATGGGTTGTCCAGGTGACCGAAATCAAGTAAAATTCAACCAAATTTTCAATTTCGTAAAATAGCCAATTGTTGACTAAGACGGGTTCGGGTTGGCTTTAAACACAACAAAACGTTTTCTTTTTCTATGTGACAAGTGGTATGGTTAAAGTGCAGAAATTAAGCAAATTTAAAAATCTAAAAATTGCTATGTTTACGTGTTATGAACACACAAAATTCTCAATGGTCAAGTCAAAGGAGAAATCAGTTTTAGGTGAAGATTGTCAGTCTGTACTTTAACTGGTCTGTCTGAAAAGCTAGAAAATATATACCTTTGCTTGTTTCATGGCGCCAGTAAAATGTTTCCTTGTAAGCAAAGCTCGATCTCTTTACAATTCTGAAATTTGAGAGAACTACTTCGTTTGAAAAGGGACGACCAACCAACCAACGCTGATAAATTGATAACCATTAAAAATAGGGTAACCGACCTTAGGTGGCAAGAGCAGACAAACATCGTAAACATTTGTTTTCAATTTGAACAAATCGATTCAACCAAGACCAAGCGCCGCTTATTAGCTGCAGAAAATGCTAAATGAGTATTATTCAAAATTATAAGAAAAAGAGAAGTGGGAAAGGGAAGATAAGGAAGACAAAATATATTTCAATGAGGAAAAGTTCCATTATAATGTTGGAATGCGTCAAAAATTTAAACTTTCTTACTCTGTCTTTAAAAAAATCGGCCCGCATCGGCCCGCGCGGGCCACTGCGGGTACTAATTTTTGGCCCGCCCCGCCCCGCCCCGCGGGTACCCGCGGGTGCCCGCGGGTACCCGCGGCCCGCGCCCAACACTGAGTTGTGCTATATGTTGTTGAAACAGATTGTAGTAACTGTATCCTTTATTAGTTGATTAATTATCATTACTGGAAGACGAGTGTGATTTATCTCTTTATACGGTTAAAGTGACTCGTTTGAGAAATTATAAACAAATAGTTTAATGTAATTAGAGTTATTACTTAACCCAGGCTTAGGCGTTCATAACGTCGTAATCAGACGAATTCACAATAGTTCTTTCAAGCCGGCTTTTAAGAAAACAAAAATCTGAAAACAAGACTCTGTCGTAGAAACAAAAATTTGTGGCAGCTGCAAGCAGGTTAATTATTTGTTGTAGCAGTACTTGGGAAAAGGAAAGGATATGTCCCTTCCTCCCTTCTGCAGAGATGAACACTTTACAGGTGGGCAGAGTTTAGTGCTAAGTGTTATGGTTTAAGTTATGACAGACAAAAGGTAGACAGTTTTTCAAAAGCAAAGATGTAGAACTGAGCGAGATCTGTTAACCGAATATTATCATTAAACTATGCAGCTGCTTCCCAAATGTCAGAAATTGGCAAAAACTGTCCTGAACGGAAATGCCGACTTATTGAAACGATATTGTGAAGAGGGTGTTAGAATGCTAACAGAACTTATTTTGGACGGTTTCATCAAATTTGACTTGGTCCGTCTTTCCGCAATACAAGTACAAAAGGAATCATCACCTTAAATGTCTGCAGGCACAAAGTTATGGTGAAATGAGTAGTTAGCGAAATGTATCTTTAGCATTGGATTGAGTCAGGATAGACGTCATGTTGAGATTGAAGTACTTATAAGGTTACAGAAAGACGTCCAATATTTTAACGCAGTGTTTGCTTTATACTAGCCAATAATTTATGGTGATGGAAAATAAAAGTTATAGCTAATAGGTGGAGAATTTGTAAATGATAAGTTTTTATTTGCATATACCAGGGATATTGTAGCAACGTTCAAATACTTTTAACAAAATTCATTTTCAGCAAGTTTCCGACAATACTTTCTGAGAGCAGGAAAGCGGAAAACTTTAACTGGGCAGCAGTCAAGACCAGAATCACAATCAGCATGACTAAGGCACTGCTCCGGATCAAGAACGCAACGGTTTTCCTCGAGTCGATGTCCAGTGTTGCAATCACACTCTTTCGAGCGGCCCCATTGAGCCTTACCACACATGGCGTTGGGACCATGAAGTGCAATGCAGTCTTCATTACTGTTGCATTTCTCTGCGAAAGTCGTAGAAATGAGTGCTACTGCACAAAAGAAGCTGTAGAAGGACCACTTCATCCTTGAAAAGAGAATGTAGGTATTGAAGGTTGGGTATGAAATCGCTATGAAACAGAATGCTTAGTCCTGGACTGAGCTGATTATTAGTGACAAATCTATTACTGTGAAATATATTGAATGACACTGGGGGCGCTTTATTGTGATTTATTACAAATTCAAAATCATTTTCAGCTTTCCACTACTGCCAATTGAAACTGGCCTGGCAGTGGCTATAGTTTAGTCTGACTAAATGAAACGTATTCGTTGATAGCAATTAATCTGACCTTTTAAGTTTCAGTAGATAACAGGAATCCGACACAATTCACTAGAAATATGCCTTCGTACTCACATCCAAGCAGAAGATTACGTGCCAGAATTTACGAAATATTTAGATAGCCAAAGCAGATGTTAAGCTAGGTCAACAAAAAATTGCTTCAATCCGGCTGTTGTCTCAAGCATCCCTAACATGGTGATTTCTACTTTTTACTTAAGGTGATTTCGTAGTCATGAACGCAAACTATTTAGACTTCGTTTATTATGAGAACTATGATTAAGCGGTTTGGTAATGGATGTGTAACAAATTAAACTGTGCTCCTTGATAACAATTATAATGACGAGGGCCTAATGAACTAGCATCTAACATTAGTAGTAATAGAGGGGACAATTGAGCGCTGTTTGGGAGCCAGTTTTACTCCAAGTTTTGGGAGCCATTTTGAATCACAACTTTCGGGAGAAATTTTAAATCCTTCTTTTTGGGAGCTATTTTGAATCCGTATTTTTGAGAGTCATTTTTGCACCAACTTTAAAAGTTGATCAAGCTGTGTGATGATCTTTGGTTGACTAGTCAGCTCTCACAGTAAAAGATCATGTGATGACTAATGTTTTCGGGAGCCATTTTCAATTCAACTTTTGGGAGCTAATTTGACTCTCGCTTTTTTGGGAGCCACTTTGATCCCATTTTTTCATATTTGCCCCTACTTTTGTGAGATATTTTGCCTATCATTATTTGGGAGACATATTTGCCAATAGTAGGGTTAAAAAGTGAAACTATGTTACAAGTATTGATTTTAGGGATCCCTTTTTGTCTCAATTTTGGGAGCTACTTGGGATATTGCGGAATAGAACTTCGTTTCTCTCCTTCTAGCGCATGGCCCTTTTTAATAACGTTTACGGTGAAGGGACGAAAAATTTTTGAAATTTTGAAGTTATGGAGGAGAAAGCTTTTAAGGCCTCAGAAGAAGATATGACGATGCCATCAGGTTTCAGCACAAACATGTTAATTTTGACACCCTGAGACCGCAAGAACCGTGGGTGGAAAATCGAATACTTTCGCCGCAACGACTCCATCGGACACCGGACATTTGGGAGCTCATTGATGGGTATCAGTAGCTTGCAAATTCCAGACCGGGGAACACTTATACCTTCGTTCCCATGTATCAAACATTGATAGATGGGAAATGGAAATCATCGGTATGCATAGCGGTAACGGTCTGAACTTGCGCAACATAAGTCCTGGGGATTAGAATCCCTCGAACCCGCCATGATCCCCTCTCATGACATCATATTGCTGAAGTTCCACGTAAGGTTTAACCTCCAACGTACCGTCAGGAGCTACATGACCTGTGATCAACCCGTACCGTTGCTCTCCAACGAGGTTATCCCAGATATCGCGCGGATTGTATAGACGCCGATTACATTGGCGAAAAAAGGAACCGGCAGCTTCCACATCCTTTGTCTGCCCATCCTTCTGGACGAGGGTCAATAGACGATGACCTTTCCCTTGTTTTGCAATTTTTCCCCATCAAGTCCATCTGGCATATACGTGTTGAAAGAAATTGGAAAGCCATGGGGTTAGACTTCCCGGTCAACAATCAGGCTGTCAGATGAAAGGAGGTCAGACGCAGAATGTGAAGTCGTGCCCGTATGTTTTTAGGCGATCCCCTTCAGAGTCAACTTATCCTCTGTTGTCTGGATAACAGGGGCGTCCTGGGTCTCCCAATTGGGGTCTTTCGTCGTGGACAACTTGTAATTTGTGATGTCTGCCTTTGACCTGAACTTCTTCTCCCTGGTATAGGCATAGGCGGCCTCCCTGATGTCGGCGGAAGCGCAATCAACACTTAACCAGGACATCTAAAAGTAAAATTATCACACACTAGCTACTACCACAACCGGTAACTACTTCACTACCAGAACCCATAACTTGGTAAACACACTGTTCCATCGAATCAGCTATTTCCTATTTTCATTACTCGAATTTGAACTTGTTATTTTAGATTCTTTTTTGCTGGTTTCAGTGCAGAATATATTATTTTTAGTACGAATTCTCTCGAAAGTTGATTTTTTAATTTAGTTAAACTTACCAGATTGCACCGATGAAGGTTAGCTCGTGTTAAGCTAACCTCAAGGTTAACTCAGAGTTAACCTGATAATTCTCAGATAATCCGTTGCACCAAATCAGGTTAAGTTAACCTGGTTAATTCCGAACTAACTTAGTCTTCAGCCGCAGAAACTTAATCCTGAGTGCGATCAGATTAACTGAGGACTTGCTCTATTTTTAACATTTCAGCCTAAATTTTTCGGATAAATGTGTCACGGACTTTTCGACCTATTATTTCTGCATGCTCCATTCTTTTTTACAAAAATATTTTGCGCTTTAGTTTTAAAAGTTCCTCACGAGATTCGATCCACTACTTCAACAATAGCCTTGAACTCAGAGTTAAGGAGAGCTAAGAGTTAGCTCGGAGTTAACCTTGAAGTTAACTTAGTCGTCAGCTAACCTTGACAAATGATGATTGGACACATTGACTAAAGAAACGAATATGATTGGTTAAAGATAACCCTGAGCTGAAGTTTAGGGTTTGTTGTTCTTTAAAACACTAAGGTTGGTGCAACGGCATAACTTTAAGTCTGAGTAGCTCAGCAGTAGAATAGCTATCACAGAGTTAACACGATGTTAAGCTAGCACCGAGCTAAGTTAGTACGATTTGGTGCAATCGGGCGTTAATCACTTAAAATGTTGTTTGTATGGAGCAGCAGCTTCTTTTTATCTAAAGTTTCAGCGCAGCAACTTTTTTCTTCCAAGCAGCTGTTTGGAAGACAGTTTGCAGCGGTGACCATTTTTCAATGCTTCCTTACTTTGTTAGTCCTCCATGTCTAGGCTTTTGTTGAATAAACTGGATAAAACTGGAAGCTTATAGAAACTTGTCAGCTAATTTGATAGATGGGACAAGTGTGTCTGTTCGAATGCAGGGTGCCTGTGCGCAAAGGAAAAGATCAGAGGACAATGAAAACGATTACTAAGTGGAACGGTCACATACACAGAGTAAGGAAAGCATGCAACTTATAAATCTAAATAAAAACGGATAACATGAAGCAATTAGATAAGGATAAACTGGATTTTTTCTGCATACATTAAATAATATAATAATGCATATTTACCCCAAACCACTTTGCAAAATAAAGTTTCAGTAGCAATTTGAAGTTTAATATTCACCGCTTTTAAAGTTCCGAGCAACTGCTCCAACACATTTTTAGTGCTAATCTTTGCAAACCTAGAGCTAAATTGGACTTTTTCTGCAAATATTAGCTAACATAATACATTTATACCAACCAAAAAACCATTTGCAAAACTTCCAATAATAAAGCTTCAGTGGCAATTTTGAAGTCACAACTTCACCGCTTTTAGAGTTCCGAGCAACAGCAACAGTGATGGTGGATATGTACTGATCTTACTGAACGATCTAATGGTACAGTTCAAAAACGATAAACGCCTTCCACAACTGTTCACAAAGTGTCATCACGCAAATTGCTCAGTGATCCTCTTGCTTCAAAATCAAAATAAAAATATACACGCATAATAACTAGAAGCGCACATCATCTAGTTATATTTCCGAATCCGCAAAGATGCATTGATGATAAGTCGTTTAAGCCATTTAAGCCGATTACTTACGTAAAGGACTTTAAAGTCATTTAAGATAAGCTGCTTAAGCTGTTAGCCACTTAAGCGTTTAAGCTTAAGCTGTAAGCTAAGCTTTAAGCTGTTAGCTGTTAGCTGTTAGCTTAAGCTGTTAGCTTAAGCTGTAAGCCACTTAAGCTGTTTAAGCCGATTATTTATGAAGGGATGTGCACTTGCTGAAAGCAAAAAAATTGCCATTTACGAGGAAATCAGTTTTTTCAAAATCACTGCCAAATCTTGCCAAAACAGCTTTGGTCCATTTACACTGAATTGATAAACGGTCTAATTGCACATTTTATCAATGGCAATTATGTGGATATACTGATGGAGCCTTATATGCAGTAAAAGTTTTGTAATTAGTGTTGGAAAAATTTATGTGATTGCAGCCTATCGATTTTATGCTAGTAGACTAGCTGTGTTCAAATAGTCAATTTTTGATGTTTCTTTGATTTTAAATTTAAAGACCAACGAAGTGTCCAGGACTCTGAAAGTTTTGAAATTTGTTGCAAAATGCATTCCTTGGAGAACGTTGGCTGCATTACGATTGACGAGGCGCGCATTTCTAGGCATTGTGCGCCTAAGTCCAAGGACAACAGCTATTTCTTCGGTTCTATGGAAGCGATTAAGGAGCACATCCAAAAGTTGGATTCAAAATAGCTCTCAAAACTGCAAGAAAAAACTTCCAATCGTTGGGATTCAAAATGGCTTCCAAAACTGGAGAGTCAAATTAGCCACCAAGCGATGGATTGAAAATGGCTCCAAAAACTTTAGTCATCACATGAACTTTTACTGGCTAATTAGTCACCGAAACATTATCACAGCTTGAGCGGCTTTTAAAGTTAGAGCAAAAATGACTCCCAACAATAGGGATTCAAAATAGCTCCCAAAAATAGGAATTCCAGATTGCTCAGAAAAGTTGGGATTCAGGCTCCCAAAACTGGGAGTAAAAATGGCTCCCAAACAGCGCTCAGTTGTCCTCCCTCTCTCTATTACTACTAACACTCAGGACTTATTTAAGTTGTGAGAGATAGGAATTCACAATTGGTACAATTTACTACCAACATGCTTTCCAACACAGAAGAATTCAAAAAATATTTCTGGCATAGTATAAAGTTATCTAATTTCGCATAACTCTACAACGATACGGTTTCAATCTGAATGTTGACCGACATATTCCTAACCTGGTAACCTTTGGCTTAGTGCTCCTGCTTCAGCAGCAACACAAATTTTTGGTGCCAGACCATCGGAAGTTGTTTAGCAACTAAAGCTGGTCCGCAGAGACTCATCTGTTTCATTCAAAACATTTTCCATTCATATAAAGGAATTAGTAATTGTCCGGAGTTCCGGTTCCAGTTGATAAATAAAAATACATAGCTAGTCAATTCCATAAATGTGTACTGCATATCGTCTTGGTGATAATGTAACTTGCTTGTCAGAAAACGTGCGTTAAGGTGTACACAACACAAACTTTCCTGACCACGCAAATAAAACAAGTGTTCAGTTTCTAGGATTACGTCACAGTTTGCAGTATTGTTCTTCCATGTTAGTTTACTTGGAATTGTTGACGCTTAAAGTTATGTAAGGAACGTACTCATTTACACAGCTGACTTCAATTCTAATATACTCAGATTTTTCTCAGTTTGACCGTAGATGGAAGATCGTTGACATATTTTCATATCGTGCAACTTATACATGTAGCGAACATGACATGACATGACATGAAGTAAACATGACAAGCACTAAAGTCTGACCAAAAATCTTGGAACTGAAATGTGAGCGGCTGTCCTGAGTTATCATGTGAAGGTAGGGTGAAAGTAGCCTATATAATGTATACATTTTTAGAATCCTCAGGAACCCGAAGTTTCGAAAATCCGGAAAAATACGAAATTCCGGTTTCATTAACGGGAAATCTAAAATATTTAGATTTTCGACCAATTTTTTTCGCAATCAAAATTTTTTTATAATCGAATAGAGCTGCTCCCGCTACAAATTTTTACGATTTGTTCAGCTCATCAAGAGCTTTCGAATGACACCCATATTGAGGGGTATTGGAGAACATTTCTAAAATCCGGAAAATCCGGAAGATTTTCGCAAATTCCGGGAACTGGGAAGCGCATTTCCGATTCCGGGAAGCGCATTTTCAAGAGTTCGTTCTGTTACAGATGATGTTTAACTCAATGCGAGCTTTTGGATGAAACTTGTGAAACCTATGAAACCTACCTATGCCCAGTACTGGGAAAATTTTTAAAATTCTGAAATTTTAAAAATCCGGAATTCCGGAAATAGGATGCATTTTCGGGAAAATCTTCTAAAAGCAAAATTGTGTAGCGGGACCAGCTCTAGTCAGCTGTCAACACAAAATCTTGATTGCTATAAAAATTGGGCGAAAAACTAATTATTTCAGGATTTCCGTGAATGAATTCCGGAATTTCGGATTTTTCCGGATTTTCGAAATCTCGCGTTCCTGAGGATTTTAAAAATGTATACATTATATAGGCTACATTCAAATGATAACTCAGGACAGCAGATCACATTTCGGTTCCAAGATTTCTTGGTCAAACTTTAGTTTACAAATAACTGAAAAGTTATTTACACGGCCCGTAGCATATACCTGGCTGGCAGAACTTTCTCATTGCCGGGACATCGCAAATTATTTCAAAGCAACAGTGATGGCCCAGTTCGCAGTCTTCATCCTCTCTGCACTGACCAGAGTCAGGAACACAAGTGCTTCCATCATGTACGTAGCCCGTATTGCAAGAACAGTAGTAGACGCGCATACCTTCGAACGAAAACAGGCAAATCGCATTCTTACCACCCCACTCAGCACAATCCTCATTTTCACTGCATTCTTTAGCGGTGCTGAGCAGGACTACCAACGCAGCACAGAAAACGCTTAAAAACAGCCACATCCTTAATTGAAGAAGAGCTAACTAAATTTCATCAGTTCGTCAATTTAAATTTCTGTAAATGGGGTGCCCAGTATTGGGAAGATAAGCCTAGAACAAATTTCATTTTGATGGATGAATAATCACTAAGACTTTCTTTAAAGGGCGCGCGCGCCGCACGCATCACGAAGGCCTAACTCCAGATTATGTGTTAGGCTGAGCAATAGTATCCTTGGACCCTGAGATACTCCTTATTTAATAATAATTGGCTAGCGCTACCGAAAACAATGATTTTGACGGCTTATTAAAAAAATTTTCATATTTCATAGTCATATTTTTATGTCTATACATAGGATTACGCTTTTATAGAAAATTGCGCTTTTGCTACAAAGTTATGTTTATGTCGGCTAATAATATTAAAACAAAACCTGTGTAAAATATTTTTATGTCTATACATAGGATTACGCTTTGAGAAAATAGCGCTATTGCTACAAAGTTATGTCTATGTCGGCTAATAATATTAAAACAATATCTGTGTAAAATAAAAACCTAACAGACTGATTTCATTTATTGCACATACATTTTTTGGTTTAGTTAGTTGTACCTGTGTTCCGCAGAAGTGCTCGAAAAGTATAATTCTCGTTTAACGATTTCTTCCTGTTTTATTCTGCTTTATTTTTCGATCTCAGAAAAACCATAGGCCCCCAGCTAGCTGCATTTCAATGTTTAAGCTTTGTAATAGTTGATCCTATACTGTTGAATCAATGGGCAAGTTTTATTGGGCGGTTTGAGATTGATCGAGGAAAGTTTTATTTTTGACTGACAGTAAGGTATATTTGTTATTGCTAAAGTTGTGACGTTCGCTTTCTGAAAGGCAATTGCAAAATTTTTGTCTGAATTGAGAATTACTTAGTTTCTTGGTAAGCTCTATTACCTAAAATGTACCCACCATTTTGCTAAAATGTGGAGACAGACGACATCTTTTTAACAGAAAATATTCGTAAATAGTAAAAAGTAGTCAAAAACGGTATTAATACCTTTATAGTTTGTGCAGTCAATTATGTATCATATTTTTTAGGATGTCCAAATACACATGGAAATACAATGTAAAAATAAATGGAAATTCGTATTGTTGTGTTTAGTACATGTTACAGATTCATTTCCCTGGGCGAGCACAGGGGCTGGTTTGACAGTACTTCTTGGCATCTGTGTCACCGCTCACAGCTTCATAGCAGCACGCCTTTCCTGACTCGCAGTCGCTGTCACTGGCACATTGATCTGGGTCTGGAACGCAGGAATTCTGATCATGCATATAGCCAGCATCGCAGGAACAGTAGCTGTAGTCTGCCTCAAACGAATATCCACAGACAGCATTCTCTCCACCCCACTCCGCACAATCTCCATCTTCGTTGCATTCATCTGCAGCGCAGACTACAATAGCAACCACAGCTACGAAAACATTGTACCACAACTTCATGGTAGAGCAAACAAATTGAACCGAATGCAAAAACTTCTGAAAAATGCTGAACAAGCTAAGCCAACTGAACTGAACTAAAACGTTCGGAGATTTATATTTTGCGGACTCAGCAAAAGTGAACTGCTTTAATGTATTTGGACAATCATTCTTCTACAATTACCAGTTATCTAATGTTCACAGTCGCCTGGTACCAAGTAAAAATATGTGAGCCAACCAATGTAAAAATTCGAATGAATTTGTCAGGTAAAATGCAATAAAAGCATTACGTTGAAGCTTTAAATCAAAATAGCTTTTGCGCTTTTGATTCCACAAATCTGGGCTGCTGATTTTGACGTGGTTTTCCCTCGTGATCTATCCGTCACTTTCATATTTTTTGATAATACCAGATATCAAAGATATATTTGCACTGCAAATGTAGATAGAATGAAGTTAGCCAGGGAATGTTAGCACAAAAGTCAGCAGAAATTAAAGTTCCTAGTTAAAAAGTTCACTTATCAAATCTAATCTATTTATCTAACTTATTAGTATCTTATTAAGATTGAGTGCATCATTCAATGCGTCATATAAATATTTTGCAATTTTCTAGCTCAGATTTCCTAAAGACCCCAGAAAATGTTGCTGGCTTGACGCCGAACCGCTAGCAAGAACGGCCAACGGCCCATCGGCTGACTGCCAACCGGCGGCCGGCCAGTGACGTTTATGCGGCTTTTTGCATTTTTTGGTTCAACCCGGCCGTTTTAGAACATTCACTGTATCTATGGGCCTATTTCTTTAAAGATTAAAATGGTCGAAGAAAACGGATTAAAAATCTGCCGAATTTAAATTTTAATTTATAATTCTTTAATCCAGGATTAATCGGATTATAGGGATTAAAATTAACTGGTTTAATCCGACCATTTTTAATCCGCGGATTAAACGAGTTGATTTTAATCCATTTAATCCGCCATTAAAGAAACAGCGATTAAAAATTTTAATCCGCCAAATCCGCGTAGCTGCAGGAGGAAATAAAAGTTAGTTGAAAATGCAGGCGGAGGATTAAACGGATTACAATTAGTCTTTAAAGAAACAGCAATTAAGCAGGTCGGATTAAAATTAACTCGTTGAGTTTTTAATCCGAAGTGTGAATAAAGAACGAGGATTAGATTAAAATTTTAATCCTAGGTGCAATAAAGAAATAGGATTAAATTCAATCCGTTCAACTCGTTTAACTCGCTGGATTAAATCTTAATCCGTTTAATCCAAGGTGCTGTTTCTTTAATGCGGAAAATTTTAATCTAATCCGTTTAATCTTTAAAGAAATAGGGCCTAAGAAAACAAAGCTGTTGCTGGTCAACCAATCACTGGTGCTCAAAAACAAGTTTGGTTCGAAGTACTGAGCGAGCAGTAGCTTGTCAACGTTGGAAAAGCAGAAAAGATCAAAGGATATTGAAAACCGAAAAATGCTAATAAAAGTACAAACCATAATCAATTTGCTTCGTTCTTGAGCCATTCTGCCTGTTTTTAGATTAAAAATTTCCCTGAAAGAAAGGAATTTTTAGCGTGCATATTCCGGAGTCAAAAACGGCACACTGACAGAATTTTCGCGACACACACACACACACACACACACACACACACACACACACACACACACACACACACACACACACACACACACACACACACACACACACACACACACACACACACACACACACACACACACACACACACACACACACACACACACACACACACACACACACACACACACACACACACACACACACACACACACACACACACACACACACACACACACACACACACACACACACACACACACACACACACACACACACACACACACACACACACACAACAACACACACACACACACACACACACACACACACACACACACACACACACACACACACACACACACACACACACACACACACACACACACACACACACACACACACACACATATATATATATATATATATATACTGGTCATTTCGAGCCTGTGGCCCACGTGTACTTCACGTATGCCGTACGAAGGGCCAAAATGTGTCAAACGTAGCCTCGTTTGTGGGTGAGGCCGATGACTACACATTTTATGGAAATCACGAATCGGCCAAGACCTTACTTCTTGGACCACCGCCTGCCGTACTTCGCTTTCAGGCGCCAATCAAAGTTCTCCCAACAACCTTGAAAAGTTTGGCGAAATGTATTTATCCCGAAAACTGGTGTGAAATTTTCAAGAAACGTTTTGGTAGCTATAGATTGAAGAAATTGGAAAACGTTCGCCACTATGTATACACTTCGTGGGGTCATTTGAGTTTCGCAGTTTAAGCACCCTCACAGTCTCATTCTGACTCTGCTGTACTGGACTCGTTGGTACGGCTACTCTGCAATTCAGCAAATCAAGAAATACGCAAGGCTGGTAGCGAGCACAGCAAGTATTGACCCATTTCCGGACTGGCTTCCTCCATTCGTATGTGGTACCTACCCAGTATGCGATCCATAACATTGTAGGTCAGGTTCATGCTTAGCTCTTTCTTAATAATTTGAGCGCTCTAGAAATGGCTTAATAAATGCATGAGTGATCAAAGAAAACGGTTGACAGCCAAGCATCAACTTGAGCGCGCCCGCGGTGCGGGCCTCAACAATGAGACAAAAGATACCATCAGAAAACCACGTCAGCTGAAGACTCAAAAAAATGCAATCGAATCAGAGAAAAGTTCAAAACTAATTGCTTAGTCTAAAAATGTGCCTCTTTGAGGTCTTTTTCAAAATGTCAAAACACTCATACCTTTCTTTGCTAAAGGCTAAGGTATTTTACACCAAACACTGTTGGGCTTACTGGGCAAAGAGCCCCAAGAGCATACGTCTAATTCTCGGAATAAAGTCTATTTTGCAGTACCAAGTCTATTGAAAGAGCAACAATAGACGTTCTCATAAGTAGTCAAAATAACAGTTCACATAAAGATCTAACTCTAGCACAGCAAAATGGATATGGGTGCAGACTAGGCGCCTTATAGACAAAACATAGGCACTCAAATTTTAAAGTAAGCAACAGTATGTCATCTTAACTATGTAAGAAAGTAAAGGCTAGATCTAAAGGCGACCGTAAATCTAATTAAATCTAAACACGTACTCGAAACAGGGTTTCGTCCCTTGGAGAACTTTGTACGGTCGTCCCAGCGACGCTGATACGCTGAACGGATTGTCATCCACCGCCGACGTAGTTTGTCTGTCTAAGTTCTTTGAGGGAGGCGTGTTTTCTTAGTCTGTATTCTACCTTCTACATTCTAGTCTGTATTCTCTTCTGTAATTGTATATGCTTGTAGAACAAGCTGCTGACTAATGTCGATATACGTAGTGTGAAGTTTGAGTCTACGAGGATTAGGAAAATACTGTTGTCTATTTGGTTATTAAGTTAGAATCCTAAGTTACAGGTGAATACCGGTAGTGTGTGATGCTGGAGAAATGCACGGCCCTGACCAACTCGAATTCGACAAAAACGATTACAATGATTTATTAGTTTTCACGCACACGCAACGAGACTAATTAATATGAAAAGACAAAACCGCAATTAAACAAATTCACAAAAATACCGAATCAAAATAGCACGCGCTCATAATTCGAAACCAGTGAGCATAGAACTTTCTTTCAACTTACGAAGAACAACCTTACCCGATTAAGCGCACAACCAACCACTCTCGAATTCCGCAAACCTAACCAATTGTGAACAGAGAAACGCTGAGCGTTTGACAAAATGTATCACTAAATTACTTAGGCTTAACATCTCAGTCATAATTTATATCATTCCTGCCTGTGCTAACTTCACAGTAGTTTAGGTATATTAGTAAAAACCTAGAAATGCAAAAAATACAAACTGCAAGAAATTGTCCGTCCTGGTGTATTATAGTGAGTCGTTGTGTATATAGCAGAAGGCTGTATGTATGCGCATATAATTGGTCAAAATCTGTCTATCAACGTTTTGGCTTCGTGTTAGCAAGCACTTTTGAAATATAAAAACAAGTAGCTGAGTTTCCAACTGTCAACTGTTTTTGCTTTGCATCTGAACTTTAGACTTTGGCAAAGTTTCATTTTCTTGGCAAAGCGACCAACCGAATCCAGACTTGAAAATTTGCTAAAAGAGTGCTGAAACAGTTCTGCAAAAGTTATGCAATGTACCCGTACCCATCAAGTTTCTATAGTCAGACGAGTTAGTCTAATCAAAATTTGATCCCAATTTATACTGCCAGTGGTACGGGCTACTGACAATAAATACTCCTGTCGGCGCTGGCGGGGGCAGGGGTGCCTTCCTCCACTATTTTGGGTGGTCCCCCTCCTCTCAGCAGGTACGGATACTCTTCAGCCAATAATGACTCTTTCAGTTTTGGTTCGGCTTTTTTGCTGGGGCGCCAAGAGGCGTTCAGGTGCATGAGCTCCTGGGCGGCGTCAATGTCCCAAAACCTTGGACCAGCGTCGACTTCACTAATGGTTCCTAAGCGCCGTACACTCAGACAGCTTTTGTGCCGGCAGCGCCTGGCGTCCAACCCGTGGGTGTGGTTGGTCAGTTTGGTCCTGGTTGGGTAACCTCCAAGTTTGATTTCACGGCTAATTTCCAAGGAAACCTAACTGGCGGAAGTGGCGCTGGGGCGGTGGCGATGCCGGTCCTATCCCACATTATCATCCAGCGTCGCTTGATATTTCGGCGTTTGAGCCATTTGCAGAATCTACCTGCCCGTTCCCCGGTTGCCGGAGTTTTGGCACTGTTGGGGCGGTAAACCGTAAACACTACCGTAAATACTACACTCAAGCGTATGCTGGAAAAGACTGGACAAGACTTTGAAACTGAACTAGTAGCGGCGAAAACTCTTCAGCTCTATCAAGGCATGCCTGTAAACTTATGGAGTTACCTGCCCGGACAATCGAATGCTTAAACTTTCTGGGAATATTATCGTCATCCTGAAAACTGTATTGTGCTATATATCACCTGCATAATTAATTTTTACATTTATTTTATTCATTCGTTGCGTATCTTACTATATCTCCTTATTGTCTTATATTATATGCCATATAATATTCGTAATGACTGTGCCTCATTTTATTTAGACCCTGTTCGCGAACTTTTTTATATGCACAGATTAGACCCTAGGCTTGTTGCAATGAAATGATCCTAGCATATATCAATAGATGAAAGCTCTGCACGTATATAAGGCTAGCAGAATATATAAGTAGGGATACAATTTAGCAGTAGTACACAACCGAAGTATATAATTATACAACTAGGCTTGCGTAAACAATGAATATTCTGCACCTCCAGGGGCCAGTGTTATCAAGCATCTCAAGCCGGGTTGAAACGTCAACCCGGATTGAGTTTGGGGTTGAAAATGTCAACCCAATGTTATCAAAATGGGTTTGTATAAACCCGGGTTGGAATAGCGGGGTTGGGGTTGAGATTTAGGTTGAGTTCCAACCCAATGTTATCATTAAATCCGGGTTGAAAATTTGGGTTGGTTTTCGGGTCGAAATTGCAGAATCTCAACCCTCCTCAGCTAGGAGGGTTGAGATTTCAACCCGGGTTGAGATAACGGATACCCAGCCTTTCGTTCTAGTTTTATGAATTTGCCAATGCTGACGAATGGAACTAGGAATAGTCGAATTTAAAAAAAATAAAGAAAGATCTTTCAATATTTTCGTGAATCATGGCATAAAGAAATCAAAACAAAAAGCAGGATTGAAATAAAATGAAGAGCCCGTTTAGTTCAAAATCGAATGCGAAAAGCTTAACCACTGAAGCAATTTTACAGGTTACAAAACTTTATTCTGGATTGAACTTTATTGACACAACGGTGTGACATAAACAAATCAAGCGATTTGTTATGCCCATATACGTCGCAACAATTGGATTTGTGTTTTCCTGATCACAAGAAAATCATATCATCAGAGAATGTTTGGGTGGATAGGTAAATTAACACTAACAGGCAATATTGTCGGCAAAAAATTGAATGTTAATTGAGTTACATTTCTATAAATTGTAGACCAGCTGCGCTGCCAATTGTGTTACCAGATGAGTGTTTCTTGCATACTAACACTGCAAAAATATGTGCAAAACATTGTTCAAATATTTGTCAAAAATTTGATTTAGTTTTCTGAAGCAGGAAGAAGCAGGAAGAAGTATCTTTCGATTCCATGGTTTATGCTTTGTACATTAGATGATGCGAGAGAGATAAAATCTTTCTGCATTAACAGACTTTTAGTTGCCACCTTTTTCAGCTCAGTGCTACTAAAGAAATTGCCAATTTCTCGAAATCGGCAGACTCAGTAGTTATATATAGTCATAATAGTAGTTTACGTTAGCCGGTTTTGAAGTTGCAAGAACACATGAACAAACATGCGTTATTTATACATAAATTGGACCGGCGTCTTTTAGAAGAAACGATTTGGCATGTACACACAAATCATGCTGCTTGTATCTTAAAGCGTTGTTCACACGGATTCATGCAAAAATCCATCTTTATCGAGTAGACTACATAGAAGACCCTTTCTGAGCAAACTTAAACTACCTGCTGCGCTGAGACGCAGGAGGAAAAAGAGAGGACCTCCTTCGCATTATTGAGATATGGTATGCTTAGTCAGCATGACAAGAATGCGCTGTCAGCATGTCTGCCCCCGTTCTGGTAATGCAGTTGTAGAAATATGACTATTGTCAATGAACAGATAATTTTAAATAAACGGAAGATTATTAGGCCCTAGAGTGTGTGCATGTCGACTCGTTTGCTCAAAAAACACAACATGTCGACCCGTCGTTTTGTTCATGTCGACAAAACACGCCGGCAGTATATTTCAATACCCTGAGTTTACATCCTTTTTAGACAAGGCTATATCAAAAGTACAAAAGTAGAAATTACATAATAAACCGAAATTTTT